>WSFP011434057.1:0-21307 GCA_009831015.1 Picea engelmannii
AAGCTTGCCAAGAATCCAGTTTTTCATTCAAAGACAAAGCACGTGGACACCAAGTATCATCATATCAGATCGCTTATTGCAAAGGATGTCATCAAGCCAATTTATTGTCCTTCAGAAGATCAGATCTCTGACATTTTCATGAATCCTCTTGGCAGAATAAAATTTACTAAGTTCAGGGATGAACTTGGTATCTGTTGTAATGTATTTTTGGATCATAGGGGGGAATGTTAGAGAATCCGAAATAAAATTATCATAGTTTATAAAGTTAGAATAAAAAGATTATTAATTTAGAATATTAAATTAATAATCTAGAATATTTGATAAATAAATGTAGACTTTTAGAGATACATTATTGTTGTAAAATATATGACTCTAAAGAGGTGTCCTATCTTAGGCTCTAAATTAGGAGTTTTGTTTTAATTTTGCTAAGATAGCATTTATTGTAAATGGACACTTGTTTATTTAATAAGTGATCCATATCTTGAGTTTGTTAGGACTTTTAGCTTATATATATCTCATTGCAAGAGTATTGAGTTGTTGGGATGTAAACTCTTGCAATGTTTCTTATGTAATTTCCTATTAATAAAATTGTGTGTCTGAGGACACTTCGGCCATTAAATTCATCCTCCACTCAGTTCATTGTTCCCTTTATGTAAGTAATCTCAAATTCGTACTCGCTAAGCAATTCTAACCAATGTCGTTGTCGCACATTCAGGTCGCTTTGCATAAATATGTGTTGTAGTCCACAATGGTCAGTCTTTAGTTCAAATTTCCGTCCAACAAGGTAGTGTCTCCAAACCTTCAAGGCATATACAATGGCTAACAACTCCAAATAGTGAGTTGTGTAGTTCTCCTCATGCCTTCTCAATTTCCTTGAGATGTAAGCGATCACTCATCCCTCTTGCATCAAGACCCCGCCTAAGCCTTCCTTGGATGCGTCAGTGCATACCAAGAAGTCTGTGTCCATGTTAGGAACCTTTAGTATCGATGTTATTGTGAACAACTCCTTGAGCCTCTGAAATGCTTCCGCGCATTTCTCGGTCCAAACAAACTTCTTATTTTTCTTCTGCAATTCCATGATCGGATTTGTTATCTTCAAAAATCCCTCGACGAACCATTGATAGTATCCTGCTAAACCCATGAAGCTACGCACTTCCAGGACATTCATCGGCACAAGCCATTCCATGATAACATAGACCTTGGCTGGATCCAAGGTGATGCCTTTGCCAGAGATGACATGCCCTAATTAGTGAATCTTCGATTGATAGAAAGAGCATTTGGACAACTTCCCATACAATTTTTTCTCTCTCAAACACTGTAGTACCGAGCGCAAGTGCTCTTCATGATCCTCTGTCATCCAAGAGTAAATCAAAATATCGTCAATGAATAATTGGATGAACTTGTCCAAGTACTCGTGGAACACCCCATTCATCAAACTCATAAATATCCCTGGGGCATTTGTCAGTCCAAATGGTAAAATAGTAAACTCATAATGTCCAAACCTCATTTTAAAGGTGGTCTTAGAGATTTCATCCTCCTTGATTCGTAACTGGTGATACCCTGATCACAAATCGATCTTGGAGAACACCGACGTTCCATTCATTTGATCGAACAGATCATCAATTCTCGACAACAGATACTGATTCTTGATTGTGGCCTTTTTCAGTTGATGGTAGTCAATGCAGATCCTCCACGACCCATCCTTATTTCGTATGAAAATAACAGGCGTGCCCCACAGTGAAACACTTGGACGTATCATTCCCAGGTCCAACAACTCCTTAAGTTGCATTTTCAACTATTGTAACTACGAGGTCGACATCCGATAAGACATTCTTGTGATCGGTTCAGATCTTGGTCTTAGGTCTATGGTAAACTCCAAATCCCTCTCCAGGGGCATCCCAGGTAACTCCTCTGGAAATATGTCTGCAAACTCTCTCACCATCGGAAGGTGTTCTAAACCTTTTTCTACTCCCTTCTTGTTTAACGCAAGGATCGCATAAAGCTTTCACCCGTTGCACATGCTCTTCTAAAGTCGCAAGGAAGAGATGAACCTCAAGGAAACTCCCTAGGTTCGGCCTACAATCACCCGTCTCTGTCCCTCATCATCGACCAAGCTCAATCATTTCATCTTACAGTTGAGTATCGCCTCATGCAATTCCAACTAGTCCATACCAATCACGATGTCATAAGATCCTAAGATCGTGATGTACAGGTTGGCCCTTGTGGAAAACTCCTCCAGGTTAAGGATATAGTCTGTAACCTTTCCTCCAACCTTCTATTTGGCTCCCGAAGCCATCTCTATGAAGTTAAACTCATGTTGTTCGACTGCCTTTACCCTAATCCTTTTTAGCACTGCACTAGAAATGAATCTCTCAATCGTATCGGGATCTATCAAAATACTAAGGGTTTGGTCAACGACGGTACCTGTCATCTCAAGCTTAGTCAACTGGTTCTCTACCTAGTGGTTATTCACTACTGCATGTATTCGATGGGCCTTGCCCATATCTCCCACAGTAGTGGGTCCAGTTGATCCGAACACTCTAGTCCTCTCCACAGGGCAGTTGCGCTGGTAGTTTGGCTCCCCACATGTCCAACACCCCTTCTTTGGCCAAGTAGCCCTGGTACCTGAAGTAGAAGACGACAACCCACTGGCCTAGAATCCTGGTCTGTTCTGCTAAACAGGGCTAAACAGCTGCTACTGTGGTCGACGTTGTTGCTGATGTTGTGGTCCCCGATAAGGTGTTTAGTGTTGAGGCGTCAGTCACTGAGGTGTAGTGAAAATGGATCCCCTCTGGAAGCCATGATATCCTGGTGTATGTCTGGCTGGTGTCTGATGTTTCTATGCTCCAGATGACACCTACCTTGCTAGTCTCACTAGAACCCTGGTCTGACCCCTACTGATAAGCTCCTCCTCTGCTATGAGGGCCTTTTGGACAACATCATGCAAGGTTTAAGGCATCAGAATCCTAACCTTTGCACGTATGTTTCCATTAAGGCCGAACACAAACCTGTTGACCTTAAGTTTCTAAGTGTTAAGTTGTGGAGCATACCAGAGAAGCTCCATAAAATGGGCCTCATACTCGGGTACCGTACGACCTCCTTGTCATAAGGCATTGAACTCATTGAGATGACGCTCAATGAATTCCTATGAAAGGTATCTCTCTTGGAGCCATTCCTAGAACAGTTCCCATGACACGTCTTCGACGGCCATGTTCAACTGCGGTAGGAGCTTCTTCCACCATAGAAGAGCGCTCCCCTTTAGTTTAAAGACTTCCATGTGGACCTTCATGTTGGAGATATAATCATGAAGTGCGAAGCACATTACCATGTCCTCCAACCATGCCTCAACAGATGTGCCATCCGGGGCACCAAAGAACTCAATAAATTTGACCTTCTCGAGTTCATGGTGAATGCTACTAGTAGCGACGAGAGCACGCAGAGAAACCTCAATAGGTGTCGGTGCCATGGCCTCATCGTTGTCCAAACAATTGATCAGTGCCTTAGACATGCACTGAAAAGATCTCATCATTCTGACTACATCACCAACTGCTATCTTCTCTTGTCTGAGAACCTGCTCGTCTCCCTGGTGGTTAGACTCTTCGGGCATGGATGCTACTGGAGGCATCATGCCTCCTATCCTAGCACCCCATCATCTGCCTCCACAACGTCGTCTAACCATGATTACTTGCATGCACACACAAGTCAACTCAATTAGCAACAGTATGATCAAATCATATCTACGAAATCTGTAGCGATCCCAAGTCGTGGGTTGAACCGACTGTAATACCAGATGTAACATCCCTCCCATTCAGATACGACAACAAGCCTCACATAACAAGTGCAATTTTTTTTGTGTGTGTGCATGTGTAGAAGGGTAATAAAGACATTATACTCAATGTCGCAACACGACTACGAACATGACGCATGCAACTCACACGACAACAGCATAACGACCTAAGAAGAACATCAAGCATCTGGAAGCACTGGATGACAATCAATCGACGAAAAATAAGAATGACTACCCACCCATCCTACCCTGCAATGGTTAGCACCTACAAGACACATAAGAAACGCTCAAGCCAAGGTTCCCATCTATTTTGACCATTTAAGGTCTCAAGCCTCGCAACTGTTCTGAGGAAGAAGGAAGTGTCTACATCCCACCCGACACAAGCAGACCAAGCCTACTGAGCTAAGGACAATCATCCTAACAACCTAACGCACCCAAATTTAATTACACAAACAACTATAACCCTTCAGTGAGCCAACCATGTGCATCAAAAGTTTACAACCAAGTACAACATTAAAGTAATGAACAACAACACCCTCAACGGGAAGTGCAAGCCAAAAATGACTTCGCCGATATCCTGATCAATCGTCGAGTCAAGCTAGTCAACAACTATAGTCTATTTTAATCATCCATTACAAGCCCAACTTAGCATGTCTAAAATGAAAAATGACATTAAGATACAACCTAAATCAAGTGAAGCATTTGTTGTGACATAAAGTGTTAATACCTAAAACTTATTATATAACTCATTGAAAATAACTAAGGTGACTTCCTTAATCCATCAATTAAATTTGTTACATCATGACATCATGCTACCTTCCCTTCCTATAACAAAACTCCTTTAAAATAAAAAGGGCTTTTATCCCTATTAACTATTAGGATTTTATGTTGTGTGCGATGTAGGCTTCTTACGACAATTACGACAACAAGCCTCACATAACAAGTGCAATTTTTTTTTTTTTGTGTGTGTGTGTAGAAGGGTAATAAAGACATTATACTCAATGTTGCAACACGATGACAAACATGACACATGAAACTCATGCGACAAAAACATAATGACCTAAGAAAGACATCAAGCATCTGGAAGCACTGAACGACAATCAACAGATGAAAAATAAGAATGACTACCCACCTGTCCTACCCTGCAATGGTTAGGACCTCCACGACACATAAGAAATTCTCAAGCTCAGGTTCCCATCGATTTTGACCATTTAAGGTCTCAAGGCTAGCGACTATTATGAGGAACAAGGAGGTGTCTACATCCCACCCAACATAAGCAGGCCAAGCCTACTGAGCCAAGGAAAATCATCCTAACAACCAAACACACCCAAATTTAGTTACACAAATAACTAGAACCCTTCAGTGAGCCAACCAAGGGCATCAAAAGTTTACAACCAAGTACAACATTAAAGTAATGACCAACAACACCATCAATGGGAAGTGCAAGCCAAAAACAACTTCACCGATATCCCGATTAGTCGTCGAGTCAAGCTAGTCAATAATTACAGTCTATTTTAATCATGCATTACGAGCCCAACTTAGCATGTCTAAAATGCAAAATGACATTAAGATACAACCTAATTTAATTGAAGCATTTGTTGTGACATAAATTGTTAATACCTAAAACTTATTATAGAACACATTGAAAATAACTAAGGTGAATTCCTTAATCCATCAATTAAATCCATTACATCATTAGATAATGCTACCTTCCCTTCCTATAAAAAAATTCCTTTAAAATAAAAAGGGCTTTTATCCCTATTAACTATTAGGATTTTATGTTGTGTGCGATGTAGGCTTCTTAAATTATCAATATCATCTTCATTTATCAATATCCTCTTCCATCACCCCAACTTTTACAATTACACACAAGTATCAATTTAATATTAAATAAAGATATGATTGTAGATAAATTTTAAATAGGATCATAACTATGTTGCATATTTGAGGTTTGAAATGACAATCCAATTTCTGTAAATTAATCTTGATGTAAACTCAACCCTGCATAACATCATTCAATAAATTATATACAATGCATGAATTATGGATGTGTCAGTTAACTGTTAAGTTTAGTTCTGATATTGATTAAATAATTCATATTTACCCTTTACGTCGAGCCTTTATTTATTTACAATTCAAGGATACTAATCGACCTTTGGTTTCTTTACACTTTTAAAAAGATATCGATCGATTGCATACCAATCGTGTCAATCTAAATAAAGGATGACAATGAATCTCCTATTCTACAACCATTATTTATCTTCAACAATATTCCAATTACAATGATTTAAACAGGTGTAATCATTACCTCGTGCTCATTAAGGATTCAGGAGTCATTACATGGATACCATTAAAAATTTGAATTAACAATGCCTAGAGCTACTACATTCAAAACAAAATCGCCATTATATGATTATTGGGCCAACTGTCTCCTTGAATTAGTATTTGTTGTGATAACGGTGAGAAATAGATGGCATGCCTATAATCTCAAAATTAGTTTAAAGCTTTCATTCATTATAGAGATATCCAAGTTAGGGTCCTTGCTTACCACGCAGCCATAAAATTGTTACGGAACAAGCTAGCACACAAACAACAGGGTGAACGCACACAGGCACACACTCAGCCAGTAAGACGCACGTAGGCATGTGTCATTGGAAATGCAGGCAGTAAACTCGTAATGACTCAGGCATGTACAAGGTAATCAAGTGCAAGTCTACACTACCAATCGTTGTCGTTTATATTTTAAATCACAGTCACAATCATAAAGGTGAAACGTTGACAATCAGGTTACATCCTTTGGCCAAGGAGTGGCCATCCAAAAGATAAATCATTTTCACAAGTGAACCAGGTTGTCGTGGAATGCAAGCATACACAAAGTGAAGAATTCACCATAAAAAAAAAATTGAAAACACCAAAGGATTTGGAAGAACAAAAAAAAAGGTTCGCAGTGTGATGTTATCGCTAGCTAAAAGGGATAATCAATAAAAAGGGCTAATATGCAGAGTGAATTTGCTTTTAAATGTGATGAAATAGCTAAGTGAGATCATCATTAGAAGGGATAACTATGCAGAGTGAAATTGCTTTTCTGAAGTTGAGCTTTTACCCCCAATGCAATCCCAATAGTTGGAACAAACGCCCCCGGAATGCATTCCATAGGGTAAGTTATCAAATAAAAAATGCAGAGATTCCAAGGTAATATCTCCAGTCCAACACACCAGAAAATGTAGTCTAGAATAATTCGCAGGCAGCCAGTCGAATGGGAAAAATCTCAAACAAAAATTCATTAATATTAATGTGTAGGGATAAAATCCGCAGAGAAAAAAAAAAGGGGGAAACATTAAAAAAACATGGATTTAAGTTGCGAAGGAGGTAATGCAACGAAGTGCCAAATCTTCCAGCAATATATTAAAAAAATAGAGATAAACTTATCCGGCGATTAAGAAACGTAGAGTTAAGAAACTTTTCCATCAATTAAAATTTCAAGGTTATTTAAATTCATCAAGGAGCAAGTCAAACCTTCAGCGAAGGACAACATCAAGGTATATCATTAACAGGTTCATCCTTTGCTCATCATCCTCACACAGAAAAGCAAGGCATTGAGATCCATAGGTCTTTTAATGCTAAGTCTATGACCGTAGATCAGGCTCCTGGCTGACTGCTCAGACGAGGATTGCTGAGCTAGGGACAAAGGCTAAACAACCTCAAGGTCACAATCAACACCACATGGAGGTCATGACACGAAGGAAAATGAAGGCCATGGTGGTCAACAACCATCTAGCTATGCTAAGGAAGGTTTCAGTCACCAATTAAAAAAAACATCATTTTACTTTTCCATTAATAAAGCAGATCCAAGCATAAGTCCTAATACATTCTAACATACAAAAATGAAGAGAGTGTACCATTGCCTGATCACCCACTCCAAATTAAGTCCCGTGCGCTCCATGCAACTCCCTCTTTCCGACCATCCAAACTTCACCGGTACCTCCCAGTCAATGCTAGGGGTACTCTTCTTCCCCCTTATCCCCCTTAGCCACAAAGGGGCCACACACACTATCCAGAGATTTTGACTAGCTCCCAGCTCACCTCTCAAGGCCAAGCTACCACTCCTCTCCGATCTAGATATCCTCAACTCCCACATGTAAATCAGTCAAGTAGATACTTCTACAGTGTAACGTTACACAAACAGAAGATGGTCCAACCTCCATTACCTCCCTTCATTATATAGAGTTTTGTGGTTCCTTACTTTCCAAAAATTCTCTTTTAGTTAAGTTTTTATAATTAATTTCCTAAAAATTCCTCCCCGTACAAGTGTCACCCATCCCCTTATTTCCTCATAAATTAACTTCTTTAATTAATTGATTATGTTTATTTCCCTCACCCCCCTAGAGTAACTCCTAGAATCACTCCTAGGTGTCCCCAAAATCTCTTACAGGTTTTAATAACTTTCCTTTTTATTAAATTGCTTGTTTAGTATAAATTAGAAAGCTCTTAAATGGTAGATACTTTTTCTAAGTTTGACTTTCCACTTTTTCTCTTATGTTTCCCCTTCTTCCCTTTTTATGTTTACCACTTTTCCTAGTTTCCTAAATTTTTAGATTTTCCCTCTTTCCCCTTTTTAATTAGAACTCAAAAGGGCAAGTGTGGAAATTAACCCTTTTTCCCTTTTCTCATTTAATTAATATTTTAAAATTATCAAAATAATAAAACCATTAATTCCCCTTTTTCTTTTAAATTTTATTCCAACTAGTTTTTTTTTTATGAATAAATTAAATTTGTTATTCCCTTTGTGTTACAAGATTTAAATAAGGTCATGATTATTATTTATGTGGTTTTTATTTTTATTATTATTATTGTTAATTTTTTTTTTTATAGAGAGATAAAATTTTACCACTAGCGTAGTTTAGACTTAAACCTTAAATTATTGTACAGAGCAACATTTAATTAGGGAAATTGTTTTAAAAATTTCTTAACACATTATTTGTCCTAAGGCCATCTAGGTTCATTCCTCTATCATCAACAACACAACGTGCCCTTCAGGACGCACTAGGTGCTCCAAGGGTGCCACTCACCTCTCTCCATTTTTCTTGCGAGAAGTGCCCTTCAGGATGAACCACGTGCTCCAAGGGAGCCACTCGCCTCTTATCTGACTTGGTAGACATCTTTAACCCCTGGAGTTAACACTCCGCTAGGTGAACTTGTGGGATACTAAGGGATTCTAAGGAATAAGGGCCCCGCCTTATTGTGCACCCCTTAGAATCATCGTGAGCGACTATCGCAGTCTGCCCTCACGACATCATGGGTCCTCTCGAATGATGCAGGAGCATCGCTAATGTCAAGCAAGTGTGGGTCAACACACCAATGCATTTTGGGCACATGTTGAATTGTTTAAAATCTTTTGAAGTTGGATGCATCAAACTTAAATGTAATAATTAAGGAAAGGCATACTGGTAGATTGTAAATAGACCTCGAGCATCCCTCTCTCGTCTGTATTAGGTTAAGACATTTATGTTAATGAATGTAAGTAGGTAGACTTGAATCCTTCGATTAGAAAATTTTAGGAGCAAAGAGGGAAATGGGATATAGACACCCTCCCTTGTATCATTGTAAGATAAGCAACTTTATGAGAAGAGAGCATAGGAGAGTTGAACCAGAGAGTTGTTTAGAGTAAACCCCATGTACAAAAATTCTGGATTAATACAAAGATCTTTAGTTCAAACTCATGGTGTTCAAATTGCTTTTTGTGTTGTGCCTGCTGATTGATATATGCTTGCTTACTCTCTGTTGTGAATTTTCTTTGATGTGTGAATGTATAATTTCACATTTGATGTCTGAAATCTGAAGAGAGGGAGAGTAAGGAATGGGTTTCAATTGTTTCTCTGTGTAAGCAAGATTTTTCCTGTAAGGAGTGCAGCGAAATCGTTCGCAAGGTGTGCATTGATGGGTTCAAAATATCAGTCTTTGAATGCTCAGGAGGGATATCACTGTTCTCATTCTCACAGAAGTGCTAGTTAAGCATAGGAGTCATGCAAGGAGTGCACAAGCTGAGTGAAGCCTCATTGTTTACAACCTGAGCGAAACTGTTGAAAGATTGATGTCGCAGAGAGTGCACAGAGTTGAAGAATTCAATTCTTGGAAGTATTGAGGAGTTGCCGCAAGGAGTGCATTCAAGAGTCTTCTCAAAGACTCCAGTTTTTGAAGAAAAGATCAGGAAGTTTAGTGCCTTGAAGCATTGGGAGAAGGTGCAGTGATATCATTTCGTGGGTGGACAAGTTTTGTGAAAGATCATTTTGTTCATTTCATAGAAATCACCAAGGAGTAAATTGACGATCAAAATTCTCGGTGGAGAATTCACGAGGTTCCAAGAGTCGTCGGATCGTGTAGAGGAGTAGGGAAGTTATGGTCGGGAGAAATTGGACCGTTGGATCACTCACATAATTCATTTCGGGGTTTTGGGAGTTGAAAGGTCGAAAACTTTGTATCAAGACTCGTAATATCGCGAAAGGTGAAGTCGTGAAATCCTGAAGGAATCTGAGCCATTAGTTAAAAGGACAATACATGTTGCGAAATCACCCATATCGGGGTTTCGGGCATTAGAGGTGAAAGAGAGAAGTCATTCAACTTTGTGAGTGACGAAGTTGCGAAGCGGATCAGGACCGTCTGTTTGGGAGTGGACAGGTGGCGCACTTGCCAAATAAGAGGTCAGACCTTCATTGATCATTTCGGGGTTTTGTGAATTGGAGAACCAAGAGCACATCATCTGGATTCGCGAAGTCGTGAAGTCTGAGAACTCCAAAGAAGGAAGGAAGTTCCTTGTGGGACCTGCATTGATGACATGTCAAAATTTCGCATTTCGGCATATCATAGGGTAAGAGGTCAAGACTCTTGTACCGAAAGTTCTGAAGTCGTGAAACTGTGAGAAAATCACAGCGGTCCACTAGGAGGAGGACAAGTTGCAGAGATCTAGGGATCTCGTGAACTCAGAGGTTCACAGGGTGAGAGACCAAAGATTGAGTGCTCCAAGTTGCGAGAGGTGAAATTGTGAGGAGCATGGATATTCATCAGCTCCAAGTCACGGGAGGACCGTTGGATTAGGAACCCCATCGCATTTCATGTCTTGGGGGTTCAGAGGTCGAAGGGAGTTATTTTCGACATCAAAAGTCACAAATTCGTGAAGTGCTGAGAGCCAGCACGAGGGACACATGGAAAAACTACAAAGTGGGCTCGGGAAGTAGACCGACAGACACACGTCACACATTTGGAGGATTCAAATCCCCTTCGACCTCTCGCATCTCAGGTTCTAGGGAGAAAAGGGAACGAAGGTTTGAGCCTTCGACTTGCAAAGTCACGAGTAGCAAGAACGAGAGGAGAATGGTCAAATCTCGCCTCTCGGGGGTTCAGGAAAGAAGGTGCCAAGGTTGGACCTTTGCACTCGCAAAGGCGCGAGAGGCGAAAGGTGATAGTTCTTAGCCTAGATGGTGGTCGTGCAAGGAGGGCACTGACAAAGAGAGAGTTGTACCCATTTTGTGATCTCGGGTATCGCGAGATCATAGAGGAGTGGGAAGTCACCACTCGTGAACTCGTGAAATCGCAAACTGCGAAAAAGGACGTATTGATCGATTTGAAAGGGGATTTTAGAAGAGAATTTGAAAGAGCCGATCCGGCTAAAAGGGCATATAGAATGATCCTGTGAGAGGATATCGACTTGAGGGCCGATAGGGTCGGTGTCAGTTGTGGTATCAGAGAACAGAAAGATTTCTTTGCTTTCTGTAGCAGGGAAAAGGAAGATTCATTATGCCACAGAGAAGAGGAGACAAATAAACACCCGATCCACCAGAGGATAGGGAAATTCCAAGAAGAAGGGGTAGGAAGATGCCTGATCTAGCCATGGAGAGAGAGATGCATGACCTATGCGTCAGACTCGAGGACATGGAGACATCACAGAGGCACACAGCTAGTGTTGGGGATCTTAGTGATTCTAAAAGTGAAAATGAGGTCGAACATGAAGGAGAAGAGGTCACAGTAGAAGATGCAGTAAATGAATGCCTAATTAGGGTTGTTGCAAGAATGGGTGCTAAGGCAAAAATGGACATTCCAATATATGAAGGAAATCTGGATGTCGAAGAGATTATAGACTAGATTAGAGCTCTGGACACATATTTTGACTATGAGGATGTTGAGGAGGACAAGAAGGTCAAACATGATATCACAAGATTGAAAGGACATGCAACATTGTGGTGGGATGAGCTACAAGCTGACAAATGATGCAAAGGAAAGAAAAAGATCAAGAGTTGGGATAGGATAATCATGAAGATGAAGGAGAAATTCATTCGCAGGGATTACCAGATTACTTTGTTTTGGAGAATGAAAAATTTGAGACAAAATCTAATGACAGTGAAGGAATACACTGAAGAATTCTACAAGTTGAACATCAGGGCAGGTCATCATGAAAGTGATGATGAAAAAGTTGCAAGGTACATGAATGGTATGAGATATGACATCCAGGATGAGATGAGCATGATGACCATTTGAACGGTGGAAGATGCTTATCAGATGGCTCTAAATGCTGAAGAGAAGATGAGCCAAAAGAAACGTCAAAGAGGCTGAGGCAGAAGTTAGCCCAAAGGAAAATCAGTTGCCCAGGATAGAAATCAGAAACCCAAGGAGGACTGGAAGAAACCTCAGACTCAAACAGAGAGAGGTGGAAGTTCACAGAGAGGGTAGCATACCGAACAGAGAGGTCAGTATGTTGATGGAAATTTTTTTCCTCGTACCAGAGGTAAAGGAAGAGGAAGAGGTGGAGTACTTAAATGCTTCACATGTGGAAAGAATGGACATAAGTCTTATGAGTGTCCAGAAAAAAAGAAAGAAGGTGGTGAAACTCACATCACCGAAGGAAAGAGGTGGAATGTTGAGGCATAAGATGCTAAAGGCGGAAGATCGTTGATGATGCAAAAAGTTCTTTTAACGCTAGAGAAGGAGGTGGAGAATCCAGTGCAAAGAAACAATCTTTTTCAGACTGCTTGCAAAACCAAGGACAGGGTATGCAAGGTCATTGTGGACAGTGATATCATAGATAATCTCGTTTCTACAGAGATGGTAGAAAAGCTGGAGCTAGAGACTATTGAACATCCAAACCCATACAGAGTTTCATGGCTACAGAAAGGACATCGGGTAAATGCCACTAAACGATGTTTAGTTGAGTTTAAAATAGGAGGGTATAAAGATGAAATACTTTGTGATGTTATTCCCATAGATGTTTGTCATCTATTGTTGGGTAGACCGTGGAAATATGACAGAAATGTGATTCATGATGGGAGATAGAAAAAATACACCCTAGAGAAGAATGGGAGAACTCACATGTTGCTTTCAATCAAAGATAAAGAGGTGAAACCTAAAGTAAGTAACATTGTACTTCTCATGAGTGGGAAGGAACTTCTTACAAAGGTTAAGAGGAAGGAGGAACCACAATTCATTGTGGTCAGGAAGCCTAATTTGTTTTTAACTAGTACAAGGGTAAATGATTTACCGGAAGAGGTTCAGAAACTGTTGGAAGAGTTTGGTGACATAGTAGTGGACGAACTACCTCGTTCATTAACACCGATCAAAAGTATGAGTCATCATATTGATTTCATACCTAGAGCTAGTTTACCAAACAAATCAGCATACATATTGATGCCACGGGAGAATGAAGAGGTCAAAAGTTAGGTCCAGGATTTAATGGACAAAGGGTTGGTTACAAAAAGCTTGAGTCTGTGTGTTGTTCCGAAAATGCTCAGTCCAAAGAAATATGGAGGCTGGAAGATGTGTACAGACTCAAGGGAAATCAACAAGATAACCATCAGGTACAGATTTCCATTACCAAGGATGGATGATTTGATGGATTGCTTGAGTGGAGAATTTTTTTTTTCGAAGATTGATTTGAAAAGTGGATATCACCAGATTCGTATGAGAGAAGGTGATGAATGGAAGACAACCTTCAAGACTAACGAAGGGTTGTATGAATGGCTTGTTATGTCGTTTGGATCAACAAATGCACCAAGTACTTTCATGAGTTTGATGAATGAAGTCCTGAAGGATTTCATCGAAAAATTTGTCATTGTGTATCTTGATGACATACTGATTTTCAGTGAAACAGAGGCAGAGCATATGAAACATTTGGCTACAGTGATGAAGAGGCTACAACAAGAGAAGCTGCTGATAAATATGAAGAAATATTCATTCATGAAGACAGAGCTCATTTATTTGGGGTTTGTTATTTCTACAGATAAATTGAGGATTGACCCAGATAAGGTGGAGGTAACTAAGAATTAGCCATCACCGAAGAGTATATTTGAGGTGAGAAGTTTTCATGGATTGGCTAGTTTCTACCGGAAGTTCATCAGGAATTTCAGTGGAATTAGTGCATCGATGATGGACACAGTGAAGAAGAAACACAAGTATTTTCACTGGACAGAAGAGGCTGATAAAAGCTTCAATTTGTTGAAGAAGAAAATCACGGAACAACCAATTTTGGTGTTGCCTGATTTTACAAAGTCATTTCAAGTAAAATGTGATGCAAGTGGATTTGCAATAGAGGCAATCTTGAGCTAAGAAGACAGGCCAATAGCATACTTCAACAAGAAGCTGAATGAAGCGAAAGTGAAATACTCCACGTATGACAAGGAGTTCTATGCTATTATCCAGGCATTGAAGAAATGAAGGCATTACTTAATCCCAAAAGAGTTTTCTTTATACAGTGACAATCATGCTTTGCAATTTCTGACTCAACAGGAGAAGCTGAATCAAAGACATGTTAAATGGATTGAATACATGCATAAATTTTCTTTTGTAACTAAGCATATTTCTGGAACTGCTAACAAAGTTGTTGATGCTTTGAGCAGGAAATGTTTGTTGTTGCAGGAGATCAGAGTAAAAAAACTGGGTTTTGATGACCTCAGGGACATGTACAGAGATGATCCAGATTTTAAGGAGGTGTATGAAGCAGCTGAGAATCAAATTCTTAGGGACATAGGTCAATGGATAGAATACATGATCCAGGATGAATTGTTATTTAGGGGCAATCAGTTATGTATTCCAAAATGCTCCATTAGGGAGAATCTGTTGAAGGAGAAACATAGTGGAGGATTGGTTGGACATTTCAGTCATGACAAGATGTTCTCAAAGTTAAATGAGTCATATTATTGGCTAGGAATGAGAGAAGACATCAAAATATTCGTGGACAGATGCAAAATTTGTCAGCATTCAAAAGGCAAGAGAGGCAGAATGCAGGATTTTATCAACCGTTACCCATACCTGACAGGCCATGGGATGCAGTCAGCATGGACTTCATATTAGGGCTGCCAAGAAAAAAAAGAGGGTTTGACTTGATCTTTGTGGTAGTGGATAGATTTTCTAAGATGGCACACTTCATACAGAGTCATAAAACCAGTGACACAACTCACATTGCGAATCTATTTTTCAAAGAAGTCATTCGACTTCACGGCTTACCAAGGAGAATAGTTTCGGATCAAGACACCAAGTTCGTGGGACACTTCTGGAGAACCTTATGGAAAAATCTAGGAACAAACTTGACATTCAGTTCAACTTATCATCCTCAGACAGATGGATAGACAGAAGTTGTGAATAGAAGTTTGGGAGACTTACTGAGGAGCTTGGTGACAGAACACCACAGTGAATGGGATAATATTTTGCCATAGGAGGAATTTTCTTATAATGATTCAATCAACAGAAGCACAGGGTAGAGTCCATTCCAAATTTTTTATGGGATGCATCCAAGAGGAGTTTTAGAATTGAGAGATTCAGAACAGAATGCAACTAGGAGTTCTAGTGCAGAGGATTTCGTAGAAGCGATGAAGGAAATTCACAGCTAGGTGAAGGAGCGATTGAAAAACTCAAGCCAAGAGTATAAGCACAGAGCAGATCAACATAGGAGACAACTTCAATTTGAGGTTGGTGATTCGATTCTGGTTTATCTGAGAAAGGAAAGGTTCTTGTAGGGGACATATAACAAACTGAAGATGAAGAAGATCGAACCATGTAAGGTCTTGAAGAAATTTGGGGCAAATGCTTATGAGATTGAATTACCCGATGGGATCATAATTTCTATGATATTCAATGTCTCATATTTGTACCCTTACAAAGCTGATGAAGTAGGAACAGGTGATCAACAACTAGAGGTTCAGTAGACAAAACAGATGCCAGTTGCAGAGAAGCCACATATGGAAAGCATACTGGAAAAAAAGGGTTAGCAAGAGGACCAGGCGAAAAGAATACTTTGAATACTTGGTCAAGTGGAGGGGACATCTAGTTGAGGATGCGAGCTGGGAGAATGAAAAATATACTCAAAAACATGGACAGACCATGCGAGAGCTCATGGATAGGATCCCATGAAAATTTTCAAGCGAGGGAGTATGATGTAGGGGCATCGCCAACGTCAAGCGAGTGTGGGGCACACACCAATGCATTTTGGGCACATGTTGAATTGTTTAAAATCTTATGAAGTTGGATGTGCCAAACTTAAATGTAATAATTAAGGAAAGGCATACTGGTAGATTCTAAACATACCTTGAGCATCCCGCTCTCGTCTGTATTAGGTGAAGGCATTTATGTTAATGAATGTAAGTAGGTAGACTTGAATCCTTAGATTAGACAGTTTTTGGAGAAAAGAGGGAAACGGGATGTAGACACCCTCCCTTGTATCATTGTAAGATAAGAAACATTATGAGAAGAGAGTGTAGGAGAGATGAAGCAGAGAGCTATGTAGAGTAAACCCCATGTACAGAAATTCTGGATTAATACAAGGATCTTTAGTTCAGACTCATGGTGTTCAAATTGATTTCTTTGTTGTGCATGTTGATTGATATATGCTTGATTACTCTCTGTTATGCATTTTATTTGATGTTTGAATGTATAATTTCACATTTGATGTCTGAAATCTAAAGAGAGGGAGAGTAAGGAATGAGTTTCAATTGTTTCTATGTCTGAGCAAGAGTTTTCCTGCAAGGAGTGCAGTGAAATCGTCCGCAAGGTGTGCATTGACGGGTTAAGAATATTAGTCTTTGAATGCTCAGGAGGGATAACACTGTTCTCATTCTCGCAGAATTGCAAGTTAAGAATAGGAGCCATGCAAGGAGTGCACAGGCTGAGTGAAGTGCACAGGCTGAGTGAAGCCTCAGTGTTTGCAACCTGAGCGAAACTGTTGAAAGACTGATGTCGCAGAGAGTGCACAAAGTCGAAGAATTCAATACTTGGAAGTGTTGAAGAGTTGTCGCAAGCATTTTGTGTAGGATTCTTCTTGAAGACTCGAGTTGTCAAAGAAAATCTCAGGAAGTTTAGTGCCTTGAAGCATTGGGAGAAGGCGCAATGATATCGTTTCGTGGGTGGACAAGTTTTGCGAAATATCATTTTTTTCATTTCACAGAAATCACCAAGGAGGAAATTGACGGTCAAAGTTCTCCATGGAGAATTCACAAGGTTTTGAGAGCCGTCGGATCATGTAAAGGAGCAGGGAAGTTACGGTTAGGAGAAATCGGGCCGTTGGATCACTTGCGGAATTCATTTCTGGGTTTTAGGAGATGAAAGGTCGAAAAATTTGTATCAAGACTCGCGAGATTGCGAAAGGAGAAGTCACAAAATCTTGAAGGAATCTAAGCCATTAGTTAGAAGGAGGATATGTGTCATGAAATCATCTGTATCGAGGTTTCGGGCATTGGAGGTCGGAGAGATAAGTCATTCAACTTCGAGAGTGGAGAAGTTGCGAAGTGGATCAGGACCATCTGTCTGGGAGTGGACAGGTAGCGCACTCACTGACTCAGAGGTCAGACCTTCCTTTATCATTTCGAGGTTTTGTGAATTGGAGAACTGAGATCACAACATATGGATTCATGAAGTCGCGAAGTCCGAGAACTACAAAGAAGGTGAGAAGTTCCTTGTGGGACCTACATTGATGATGTGTCAAAATTTCACATTTCAGCATATCGGAGGGTAAGAGGTCGAGACTCTTGTCCCAAAAGTTATGAAGTCGTGAAACCATGAGAAAATCACAGCCATCTGTTAGGAGGAGGATAGGTGGCAGATATCTACAGATCTCATGAACTTGGAGGTTCGCAAGATGAGAGACCAAAGATTGAGTGCTCCAAGTCATGAGAAGTGAAATTGCGAGGAGCGTGGATAGCTGTCGGATCCAGGTCATGGGAGGATCGTTGGATCAGGAATCCCATCGCATTTTGTGTCTGAGGGGTTCAGAGGTTCAAGAGAGTTATTTTCGACATCAAAAGTCACAAAGTTGCAAAGTGCCGAGAGATAGAACGAGGGACACATGGCAGAAGCACGAAGTGGGCCCGAAAAGTAGACCGGCAGACACACATCACACATTTGGAGGAGTCAAAGCCCTGTTGACCTCTCACATCTTAGGGAATTTGGAGAAAAGTGAACGAAGGTTAGAGCCTTCGACTCGTGAAGTCATGAGTAGCGAGAATGAGAGGAGAAAGGTCAAATCTCTCCTCTCAGGGGTTCGGTAAAGAAGGTTCCAATGTTGGACCTTTGAACTTGCAAAGGTGCAAGAGGTGAAAGGTGCTAGTGCTTAGCCCAGGCGGTGATCATGCAAGGAGGACACTGACAAAGAGAGATTTGTACCCATTTCACGATCTTGCGTATTGCGAGATCACAGAGGAAGAGTTGGAAGTCACGACTCGTGAACTCGCGAAATTGCAAACCGCGAAAAAGGACCTGTGGATCGATTTGAAAGGGGATTCTAGCAGAGAATCTGAAAGAGTCGATGTGGCCCAAAGGGCATATAGAACGATCCTGTGAGTGGATATTGGCCCGAGGGCCGATAGGGTCTATGTCATCAAACTAGGTAATCGCTAACCTACAGTTCGAGCCATGGGGGGAGTGCTAGTAGGTTGTGGCAGGGATGTTTTCCACACCTCTCCCTCAACATCTCTGGTAGTCATGCATGACCCCTTTACTCCATATGTGAGTCTGGTCGGCAAGCTATCGCCAACCTGTATCATCAACAAATCATGTCAGAACATATCCATATCATATCATCCAGTCAAATGCACTAATATCACAGTAAAACAATCAAATCCCAATGGCACACTCCCTGACTCGATCCGAAGTCCAAGGGGTTTCGTCGATGCCTCTACCTCCTCGAGGTCCAAAACCCTACACACTCAGTATAACCGAGTCAATAGCACCTGTCTACGTCAATGTATTAAAACAACATGTCATCAACCCATCACGCCTCATAATCAAAATCAAAATTTTTAATACCATAATAATCTGGATCACTTGCAAGCAAGTGTCCTCAAAGAATAAGTTCGCTCAGTGCACCAAAGCAGGATGTTACACCAAGGGGTTTCTCACGATCATCCTTTACAATATATAAGACAAGGACACAATTTTTGATAATGGTCCATACTTTTAAAACTCAATAGGGTTAGTTCCTCGATTCTAGATGGACCACTTCAGCCCAGAGAAAGAATATTTCAGAATGGCTCAAGTTTGGATAAGGCTATACTCCCTGCCGCAAGAATTCTTGTTGGAGGAAATCCTAATGGGTATAGGAAATATTGTGGGACGATATGTTAAATACTCAGAAGACACAAATAAAAGTAAATACACCTCCTATGCTCAGATCTATGTCTACATGGACATTTCAAAATATTACCAGGCTTAGTAAACCTAGAATATTAGGACAAAGACTGGAATAAAACAATGGACTATAAGCATATTCCCTTCCCTTGCAAGAAGTGTCACGAGCATGGCCACCTCTTTTGGGACTGTCCCTTGAATTTCCATATCCCCAAATATGTAGAGGGGAAGAAAAAGGATGGCTTCACTATGGTCATTGAAAGAAAATGACACCCAACTAGAAACCAGAATCAAGAAAATACTCTTAAAATACCCACTAAGAATTCATATGACATTCTTAATCAAGTTCCTATGGAAGAGGAGGTAGGACATCCACACCAAAAAGACATCTAGGAAAAATAAAAAGGCAAAGCCATGCACCAAACCAAAATAGGAAAATACGACCACCAAGGGGATAAGCCAGAAGAAAGTGGGGACACTCTCATGTAGCTTGATGAGCAAGATCTGGTGGACATAGATCTCGAAAAACTAGAGGAACCCTTGAACCAAAATGATATGCACACCATCCCAGTGGAATAATTAATAAAGGTTCACAATGTTTTCATCCACTCCACCCAGGCTCCACCTCGCGACTAGGGATATTATTAGACCCAGCCACTGAGCCAAAATGAACCTCCTGGGAAAGTAAAATAAGGGGACACAAATAATCCCAACGGCTCATCAAGAAAGTAGGAAACTTAATGCTCAACTCAGTCCAGATTCAAAGTCTCATAGAGGGATACCTCCATTCACCTCCCAACTCATCATGATGAAGATCATAACATGGAATATCATAGGCCTTAATGGAAGATCCAAGTAGAGGACTCTTCGAGACTGCATACGTGTTGAGAATCTGTACATTCTCCTTTTTCAGGAGACAAAATGTGTTGGTGAATAAGCGATGGATATATTTCGGCGTTGTTGGAGAGGATGTGAGTCCCTTCACATGAACTCGAATGGAGCGGTAGCAAGTCTGGTGATCTTATGGTATCCAACAATAGTCATCATAGATAGACCCTTTTTTCACAGTGAATATGATTATAGCTCACTTCAAAGACATAGGATCTACCAAAGAAGGCGAGATCACAAATGCATATGGGCCTCAAAGCACCTAAGACAAAGAGGTTTTCTTAAAGATAATAACCACTATCAAATCACTATTGACCTCACCCAACTGGTTTCTAGGAGGCGATTTCAACATCATCCTAACTTTGGAGGAAAAATCAAAAGGCACCAGGAGGCTTGACCAAGACAACGGTAAGTTTCGAGCCCTCATAGACCAACTAGATTTAGTAGATATACAAACTAGGAATGGAATTTTCACCTGGTCTAATCGTAGATCTAGACATCATCATGTATCTTTCCAGCTAGACCACTTCCTCATTTCAGAAGCCATGTTGTTGGAAGTTCCCGCAATTGAGGCAAACATCCATCCGAAAACAGGCTCAAACCACTAGCCCGTTTCAATCTATCTTGATGTTAGGGAAACGCCCAAACTCAATCCCTTCAGATTTGAGAAATTTTGGCTCTCTAACCTAGACATCCAACATCTCTCAAATTATTGCTGGAAGAAAGTAGAAATAGAACATGGTAGCTGAATGTAAAAATTCTAGTAGGAGTTCAAAAAATTTAAGTCACAACTAAAGTGTTGGAATATGAATGTTTTTGGGAACATCCTGCAAAGAATGCAAGAAATTGAGCAGTGTCTGGAAACCTTGAAAAATACCTTCATAATGGGTGACATAATGACAACCTTAATGAAGAAAGAGGAGGAGCTAGAGATGGAACTGGAAGAGAGAAAGAAGTAGGAGGAAATACTCTAGAGACAGAAATCCAGGGTATAATGGCTAAAAGAAGGTGAAAAGAATACCAAATTCTTTCAGC
>ML867091.1:7383-21306 GCA_009831015.1 Picea engelmannii
TCATCTACAAGTAGCACAAATATGTTGTCAATTGGGTCTAGCCTGAGCAATTGTGAGGAGTGGTATCCTTCCCACCCAGGTTCAATTCCCACAAGTGACATGTTGAGCTCTTAATGAGTATATTGTTGTAACAGCATTGACCCTTATGTTGACAACGCCTCGAGCTTCTGGAAAATCCAATTTACCCTAGGTACCATCCTTAGAATGAGGGGAAGTGTCCGATGAGTTTCCCCGAGATCTAAGTCACCTGACATGGGACATAGAGGACACGGAAATACGAGTGTCTGACAGGTGAAATTTTGACCCCGAAAACAGGACACGGAGGACACGTTTAAACATGTCCTGTTTTCGGGGTCAAAATATATATATATATATATATATAAACGTGTCCTCCGTGTCCTGTTTTCGGGGTCAAAATGTCACGTGGCAGACACTCTATTTTCGTGTCCTCTGTGTCAGGTGACTTAGACCTCGGGGAAACTCATCAAGCACTTCCCCTCATTCTAAGGATGGTACCTTATATATATATATATATATATATATATATATATATATATATATATATATATATGGGAAAAAAAATGAAAATTACACATACGAAAATGAAATTTAGACATAAAGATTCATATTTTGTTAAAAACTAGAAGATTTACATGATACAAAACTTTAAACATGTAACATAAATGATAAATCATGATTCATTATACATTGTAACATCAATGATGATAAAATGACAAACATTGAAGTTTGAACACACAAGAAATTAGAACCATAAGCTCCAACATTCTCATTAAGTCATCAAAATCAAAATGTATTACAATGTATAGGTATTAGATAGTAATACCGAGTCAGAGTCACTAATACTATAGGTGGGAATGCCAATGGAAAATACAAAATAGACATAGGGTAGATACTAGAACCGTAAATGGAAGAACTGTTAGGACTCAGTAGTACTAGTCCTCCATGACATAATCATCAAAATCAGTGTCACCACCACTGCTCTCTCCTCCATCCTCCTCCTCCTCCTCCTCCTCCTCTTCCTCTATATCCAATGCAATTTGTGCATCTGTTGGTGTGGAGGATGACCCCTCAAGAGGATCATCGTCATAAAAAATGACTGGCTCTGGCACTAGTTCATTAAGATCCAAGTTGGATAATGCCAACTCAACACTGTTGTTCAAATCCATATCATTAAGAAACACATCCCACATCTTTTTCTTTCCCTTCACCCACTCTTCTCTCTTCCTATAAATAAGACGAAGATTGTTGTGCACATACACCATTGTCTCTGTCCTGGACTTCTCAAGCCTGCTCTTCAACTATACAAATTACCATATGTGCTCCAATTCCTCTCGCAACAAGAGGATGAAGTAACCTGAGAGAGGAGCCTCATGGCTAACTACTATAGAAGAGAGCATGTTGCCCCATGAGTTACCCACCAAGCATAGGGCTTCTTAGCCTCCTTGTTAGCACATCATAGCCTCCAAATCTCCCAGTGCCAGTGGAAAACTCTATGAAGCCCTCCTCCACCTCATCAAGGTATGCTCTATCCTGAAATATCCGTCTAAATGCATCCTTTCTCCCCTATGAAATCTCGCCATCCATGTGAGGAGAGAATCTATGTGAAGACCCACAATTAAGCCAATCATTAGTATAGTATTTGGGATTCAATGAGTGAGTCAAGCAATGCAAAGGTGTGAAATTCTTATCCCACCTGCTAATAAGAATATCTTGTATGGTGGTGAATAAGGACTCTGTCGATGTCCCATACTCAGGGCACTCATGCTCTAAAACAACGGTCTCCAGGGACTCAATCATGGAATCCCACCCCTCATAAACCTCTCTTAGGATGGGCTTGTCCGTGTTTGCAAACCACAACAAAGAGATGATAGGGTCCATGATCTTAATGGTAAGATCTACCCTCTCCCACCAACCATCATCTAACACTATATCCTTGACCCTTTTTGAAGAAGCTTGATCTGTCTTTCTCCAAAAAGACCAATACTCTAAAATAACCATGGACCCAAGAGCGCTCTTGACCTCCCTCAACCTGTTAAGCATGATGAATGAGAAGGCAAATCGAGTATCTACAATCTTCAACAATGATAGATGTGTGTATGCTTTGTAGATTGTGAGGGCATCAGTACGGTTTTGTACAAAATTGTGGATATGGCGTGCATCCTCAATAAGACTTCCCGTCCATGTCACTTCCGCAACAATAGATTTAAGTGCTAAATTCAAAGAATGAACAATGCAAGGTGTCCAAAATATTTGTGGATATTTAGATTCTACAATCATTCCAACAGCCTTGCAAACATGTGCATTATTTGTAATAATTTGCACACAAGAATCAACACCTACATCTTCAATAACCTTAATGAACAACTCACCCATATATTGTGCATCCTTGTATTTTACAAAAGCATCCACCGCTTTCAAGAAAATTGCTCCATTCAGGGAAGACACCATGAAATTGATAAGTGGATGGCATGTTGCATCTGTCCAGCCATTGGAAACAATACTAACACGTGTTGAGGGCCATGATGATTTGATAGGTTGTAGGATTTTATCCACCTCCTTCTTTTCCTTAACCAACAATGTGGTTCTAAGCTTCTTTGAATTAGGAGGCATATATCCGATTGGAGCCTAATCAATTAGAGCTCTACACATCTCAAGAAGCAAAGGAGACCGTGCAACATTGAAGGAAATGAAGTTGAGATAGAAAAAGAAACCAATGGTAAGATAAACCTATTTTCGCTTCTCTCGCTGAAATATCGTGTCCATTGGACCAACTGCCCCCCTCTTTCTTGCTTGTTGAGTTGCACTCCCACTCCCAAATTTAAAATTGCTCGATGGCTTCTTCAAGAATGGAAGAGGATCATCATTTTGGCTTTTCTTGGATGTTGTTGCCACCTTTCCCAACCCAACAACGTCCTCTTTTGTCATTCTCTTCTTTTGGATGGACTCACTGATTTACATGCTCTAAGTGCACAAGGCAACCCCAACAAATGGTCTTTAACTCAATAATAAGTGTTAGTAAATTCATTATGGCAAAAGCCACATGTCCACAAAACATTCCCTCCTCGCTTTGCCTTTGCCCCATCTCCTTGTTTCCTTGTAACATGCTTTCACAATGGATATTTGTTGTCTTGACTCTGTTGTTTTGCTGCAATAGTGATTTTTCCATCATTAAAAGCTTCACTTCCCACTCCACTTGTAGCAGATGGGACACTAAAAGAGGGAGTTGAAGTTGTAGGAGGGGAAACACCAACATTGGGATTCTTCCTTTTCCTTTGCCCTTTTCCTGTTGTCTTTGATGATTGAGCCATTATTTCTGTTGACGGAGGAAGAAATATCACTATTGTAGGAAAAAACTTGCAATCTGGTCCTCAAATCCACTTACCAGCACTTGGAATTGAGTCAAACCTGCACAAAACCATCTTATCAGCTCACCAAAATCACCCACAACCCCAACATATTCAACAAAGAATGAAAAAACAAAGTGAAAACCTCTTTTTAGAGGGCAGGGCCTCCCAAACTCTATGACATGTGTCCCTAAATCGCGACACATGCAAGATTTGTGTCCAACAAGAATTTGGGTCATGTCATGTGCAAAGAACACGACCCAAATTCGTCTCGAACACGAATCTGTGTCCCCAAGCCAGATTCGCGACACAAGGCCTGTTGACCACCTATTTCAACTAGGGGGTCAACGCTATGTACCATGAAGATATGCACTTGATGGTGCTACCAAGTTGAAGACTTGTTGGTTCTACAAGGTAATTTTGGCCTTCAGCACTTCTTTTTGTAACGGAATTTCCACTCCCGTGCGTGGGATTATAATGTAACAAGTTTGCATGGATCATAGTTAGGTCAGTTGCCTAGGACTTTATCATTAGAGGAGTCCCTTTCACTGAGTGTTTTTTTCCTCAGGTTATTAATTTGGCCTAACCAACCTTATTAATTTCCCTTGAGTTTTTCACTCCCACAATAATCCTCCAAAGTGGTGAAAAACATTCTAATGGTCGAGCCCTATGGTAGCAAGTGTCTAGGAATATTGTAAATGACCATGCTAGACATCTCCCAGAGTCTTGCGGAATTTCCTCGAGTCTAGATAGTTTTAGTTTTTTTTTTTTTTTTTTTTAAATTACCTAGTTAATGGTAATTTTAATTCATTTTTGATAAAAAACATAAAAACTAGGTCCTTAGGATTTTGATAGGGGTATTTGTGCTCAAAAGAAATGGAATGAAACCCCCTACACCCTTGGACCAAGTTTCAACTCAATTGGACAAGTTTTCTAGGTGTTTGTCCATGAGGAGTCTAAGTTAGTCTAAAACAACAATTTAATTGTTAGTATTGACATAGTCAAAATGTCAATTTTTTGTAAAATTAGCAAAATGGTTAGAGAAAAGATGGGAGATGATGCCTAAAACCCTAAGTTATTCTAACCCTCTTCTAACCTTCATACCCCCTTTCCACCTAGCCACCACTTCAACAAGTCGTCCCCCCTCGGGAAGTTGCGCCCCCCTCCTTGAGGAAACTTCAGAAAATCAAAAAGTAATGTGTGTGGGGCCCTCTCTCCCTAAGTTCTCCCTCCTAGACCCTCCACATCACCCATTTGACTTGTCAACATGCTTGCCAACTCATTTCCCACTAAGATCCAAAACCCTAACCTTCCAAAACCCTAGCTAGTGTGCCCCCCTCATTGAGATTCTCACTCTTGCTAAAGGAATGACACTTGGAGAAGATCCAAGAGGGGTAGCTCTTGCTTCCCAAGTATAGGTGAGTGTCCTCCCCTCCTCATTTCTCATCTATTATTTTTCTACTGTTACTATGCTCAAATTTCTCTCATCTCTCCCATCTTTCTCTCTTTCTCATTCTTGCTCACATTTTTTGGAGAGAAGCCTGTTGCAAGTTTTTGCAGCAACCTTCTACTTTGATTAATAGAAAAAAAATTTGGAGGCCATTGATGTGTGAAGAGTATTCTTGGTACATCATTTCTTGGAGGTGACTTGCTATTGTATTTTTGTGTATGTTTTTTACTAGTTTAGAGTAGAGATCCCAAGCAAAGTCTTTTGCTTAGACTTTGCTTGGGTAGGTTTGCAATAGTCTTATTGTAGATCTAGATGAGTAGAATTTAGTTTTGCAAAGTAGTTTGTGATATCTAACATCTCTGCTCACTCCTTTGCTCTCTCTTGTAGCTTGCTCACATTATTTGTAGGTCACTTCTAGTGTTGGAAGAGTTATTTTCAGATTTGGAAATTAGTTATTTCCAACCATTTTCACCTCCATATTTTTTTGCAATTTATTTCTACAATTTTCCTTTATTTTTTTGAGCATGCTAACATCTAGAATAGGTCTTTTAAATCATATTTACTTCTTGTAATTTTCTGCAGAAAATTTATGTGTTAATAACAAAAAAATTCTTAAGTTTGTGTCACTTGTGTAGCATTTCCAGCAAGTTTTTGCTTGCTAATTTTTTGCAGGTTGGTGATCAAAGAGGTGATCAAAAGGCCATTTGGGGTCACTACAAGCAAAGGATCAACCTCCCAAGATTGGGTAACAAGTACCCACCTCTCCTCTTTCTATTTCTTCATTGTAAGCAAGCCCAGGGGAGTCCCGAGGGCTTGCACTTCTAAATCATAGTAAATTTTCTGCATTTTATTTTTAAGTTTTGCCTACACCTTAGAGAGAGTTTGGCAAAGCCAACCATCCAAAAACGTAAGGCTAGGATCTTAGATTTATTTTTCAGCATTGTTATTTTATTGTTTGCCCCACTTGTCATAAGGACAAGGTTGTGTGGCTAGGATTTCTTTTCAAGTTTTTTATTTTCGAACATTTTATTTTCATTCACCCACTTGTGCACAAAACCGGAAGGCCTTGTCCTCCACCTTATGCACTTGTTGTGGTTGTTTAGTTTAGATTTACTTTTCAAGTCATTTCATTTATTTGTTTACCTACACCTTGGAGAGAGTTTGGCAAAGCCAACCATCCAAAATCGTAAGGCTTGGTTAATATTATGGTTATTGCTTCTATTTTCTCATGCTTAATGGTTTAAATTTCTAGATCTAGAAGTAATCACCTAATGTTAGCTTAAGCCCATGGAGGCATAATTGTTTAATTGTTCATCTATTTTACTTTCATTGCAAGTCATTTATTTTCCAAGTACTTTACTTTTTCAAGTTACATACTTTCAAGTACTTTCATTTCTTGCAATTTACTTTTCCAAGCATTTTCAATTCTTACAATTTCCGTTTCAAGTACTTCATTGCTCTTTCATGTTATTTACTATTGTTGAGTACTTTATTTCCTTTCCAAGTGCTTTCATTTACAAGCACTACATTGGAATCACCTAATCTAACTCAACTCAACTTAATTCAACTTAAGCTCAATTAATCTTTAGTTCCATAGGGCCTAAAATTTATCTAGTAATTAAATACACCTTTTACTGTCTCAACTTTGCCACCAAAAAAATGAACCTAAGGAAGAAGCAGGGGGTGCTAGATCAGAGATGGTCTCACGGCACTAGGTGTCCCCCTTGTGGAGTACTTTTGTTCCCGGATTGACCTGTGGAGCTAGGGTGTGGCCTAGCCTTGTTTGCCTCACTTATTGAGCACCCAACAATTCTTTTGGTATAAGCAGGGAGAGTTCTTGGGAAATCACTTAGTTTTAGGATTCACACTCTCATAACAATTTAACTAATCCTAATTAATCCACTACAACCTTGGGCAACTTTCATTTATATATCTTTTATGGTTTATGCTTAAGTAATCTTGCAAGCACTTTTCAATTCCATTTACTTTCATGCAAGTTTATTTCAGCTCTTGTGGATGTTAACTAAGTGAACTAGAGTTGTGCACTTGCCCTTGGAGGCTTCATTTGAGCATTTTCATTTAAGTTTTAAGTTGTGCTTTGGTTTATTGGCTCAACACCCTTGAAGTTGCGCATCCTTTGGAGGCAACTTCATTGTTTGGGTTTGTGGTTGTGTATGCCATTGAAACATCCCCTTAAAGTTGCGCATCTTGTGGAGGCACTCTATGTTTGGGTTTGTTGGCTTGATATGTTGTTGTGATCTTTCCCTTTGAACAATCTCTCTTTTACCTGCACATTCAAGTATTTCAAGTTAGTTGCAAGTTAGTGCTTTGTATTTTGCTTTGTCCATAATTGTATAATTGTATCTTTTGTATCTTTGTTGTATCTCTTAGTTATTCTTTCATATTAACTTTGTGGATAGTTGTTACTTCATTCTTTTGTATCTAGCTCAATTGTAATTCTTGCAAAGTAGTTTCTTTTGTAATCTAATTGTAATCTTTTGTAAATCCTAAACTCTCTTTAACTTAGTTCACCCCTTTGCCCAACCTTAGGCACTAGTCTTAGTTGACTTAGTGAAAGGGCCTGCCTTTGCATTTGAAATAGTGCACTTTGCATTGTTGACTTTCATATAGGCTAGATCCCCCAAACCTCTAATCAATTAAAATCAACTCCTAGAACACATTAATCACTCACATAGTAACTAGGGTCTACCCCCCTTGGCTTCCCTAGGAGTAAGCCTAGACGGAAGAAGTTCAGGTCGAGGTGACAATGGGCTTGAACTTAGGCATTGTGCCTCCAAGGACACACTAAGTGGATTGGACTTAGTCCACGCCAGCAAGTGTGTGTATAAGGATGGCAATAAGGCCCATTTTGGACGTGTCATGTTTCATAGCCCCAAATGTGTATTTCACGGAAGATAGATAGTAAAACAAAGTAGCACAAATATGCATGTTTTCATATTTTTTGTATAATGTCCCCCACCTCTTGATGAAGAGGTTTGGAGAGACTCAGTAGTCTAGCTATCCCCACTAGACTATAGTCTCATGCATCATGGGGGACAAAGTCAACTAGAAGTCATTGCCTTAGCACGGTGTTATATTACTGAGTTGACTTTGTGTGAAAAAAGGTAACTCAACGAAAGAAAAGAACATGTGGAGAAAAGCTAGGAGTTAACCCTAGGGGTTAACTAACTCAATAGAAGAACGGACTGGGGGTATAAAAGAAAGGAAGGGCACACTTCTAAGGCATTTTGGATTATTATCATATTTTTCATTTGGGCTCTTGAGCACAAGCAGTTTTGAGGGTTTTGAGACTAAAACCCTAGAGATCAACTCGGTGGTGAAAGACTCCACCTTCATTGATCCAATCTTGGTCTCAGAGGTGCAACAATCCTCCCACACCATTCTACAGTGTTACAGAGGTCAAAACTATTGGCAGAAGAGTACTAGTGCGCAACCTAAGGGGGTTTCCAGCAGGAGGGCGCACCACCTTGTGGAGATCAGTTCGATCTGAAGTAAGGAGGAGGCTTTTGGGAAAAGCAACATCTGGTTTTCTTTGTATGGTCCAAGGCTTCATTTCTAGTCTATTCAGGAGGAGGTTTTCCCAACAGATTATTTCCTAGAGATTGGCATGAGTTGGGGAAGAGAGGGGCGCACTACAGAAGGAGGTTCTCATCATTTGGTGGCTCAGATCTCCATAGTTCATCTTGAGACTTTACAAGTGGGGTTGCATTGCCCCGATCTATCATCTCAGTGATTTTCATAGCAGTTGGAGGCCTCTAGAGGTGAGGCCGAAATATTGGAGCTTCATATAACCAGGGGGGCACAAACCAGTTGAGGGTTTGCTCATTTGGAGGGCCAGAACTTCACCATTCAGTTTGAGACTTGGTCAGGAGGGTTCTAGTGGCCCAATCAACATTCCGGGAGAGTTTTGAGTCATTTGGAGCACAAGAAGAGGAGGGTCGAAATCTAGGGTGTCTACAACCACCATGACAGTGCGCAACTCAGCCAATTTGAGGGTTTAGCACTACATTGAGCGAAGATTCCATCTCATCAATATTCTCTTGCAGCTATTGGCCTTTGGAGGCTTGTATCTTCTCTTCAGATTGCCTTTGAAGGCTATTATCATCAGTGTTGGTTATTTTTGTAGCAACTATCATCCATTTTGGATATTATTGTGGGTTTTCTTCCAGATCTGTAGACCTCTGGTTACAGGATCTATCTACTATCTAAATAAAGATCAGATCTGACATTATTGGCTCTATATTGGTGCTACTTATTGAATCTTGTCTTGTTTATGGTATATGCTTCAGATCTATCACTTCATTGCTATAATCTTCATAATATAAACCCTAATGCGCAACTCTATGAGAAAACCTGCAAACATATAACCAAACAACAAATAAACAGTGAACAGTTAGTGTTTCCAGCAAAAACATTTGGCTTGGGAACATTATAGTGGTCTCAGAGCATTGATCCTCCCAGCCAGTGGGGATTAGCGCATGCAAAAGTTCAGTGGTATTTACATGGGCAGACGCAGAAAGTAGACAAGTGAGACAGAGGCAGAGATGGAGGGTTCAGGTGAGGACAGTGAGCCACAGATTCTAGCAGGTTTTGCAAAGGATTTACAACACTCCATAATTCAGACACAAAGTGCACTTGAACATCATCTACAGGAAATCAGGAAACTATGCGCAGGGGAATAGTTGAAACGAGAGAGACCTTGGAGAGGATAAATGCCAGTCAGATGAATATTGCGCAACTCCTACTACAGATAACCCATGCAGGGAAGGGACCAGAAATTTATGCAAACAAGGAAGCGAGTGGGTCTCATGGGGGTACTAGAACTCATCAGGAGCATAGCCCTCACTACCACACTGAGGGGCAGAGTTATGGAGGAGGAGTTCCTCAGGGGCCAACACACAGTAGGGCCACCCCTAGGCCCTACCTACCCACATTCTTGGATAACCAGCCACAGTGCAACTATGAGGATGAAATTGAGGACAATTTTGAGCAGTATACCAGGGAATATCACGCATTGAGTGCAGGATTCCAGAGGCAAGTCACACTAGACCAGTATTGTGGGATCAAGTTCAGGGGTAAGCCTAAACAATATCAAAGGCCTAACTATGAATTGGAAATCCCATACTTTGATGGATCTTCCAAGGTGACTGCACAAGCATGGGTGCAGAAACTTGATACCTACCTACAGCTTAACCCCATGAGAGAGATGGATGCCATCAAGTTTGCCACCATGTACTTGGAGGGCAAAGCTCATGATGGGTGGTACCATGGGTTAACTACACTAGGTCACAATCAGATCACAACATACACAAAGTTTACACAGAGGCTCATTGACGGGTTTGACCAGGGGGATCTAGAGCTACCTTTTAGGGAACTCACCCAGCTTAAACAAACAAGATCACCAGAGGTATACATAGAAGAGTTTCTGAGGATAGCAGTTATGGTGCAGGATGTGTCTCAAGCGAGACTTATGATGCTCTTCACAGAGGGGTTGATGAATCCCTTAAGGGGTTGGGTCAAGGCTTTTAAGCCTACCAACTTGCATGATGCTATATGGAAGACTAGGGACTTGGGATCAGCAGCAAAGACGAGATTTACCCCTAGACCTCCTCTAAACCAAGGGGGTAGAGACCAAAGACCTCCTATGAACCAAGGGGGGAGAGACCAAAGGGGGTTTGACCGGGTAAGAGGTAGAATGGATGAGACCACTAAGAGGGAATTGAGAAGGAAGCAGTTGTGCTTCACCTACAAAGAGCCTTGGGATCCAACACACAAATGCATGGACAAGGGAAAGGCTCACTACATTGAGGTGATCTCTAATGATGAGGAGGAAGGTTTCGGCCATCTACAGAACATAGAGGCAGATCCCACAGAAAACACAGAAGAGGAGGATGCAAGTCACGGCCTTGCAGCAAATGAGAAGGTAACACTAGCATCCATTAGCGGGGTACCTAAATTCAACACTTTCAGGATGAGAGGGGTGCTACAAGGGCAAAAGGTTTCAGGTCTCATCGATGGGGGTGCTTCACACAACTTCATTGATTCATCCCTAAGCAAAGGAGACACATACCTACAGTTGAATTTGAGGGATTTCCTATGGAGGTAGCAGGGGGCGCACTATGCCTTGTGACAGATACATTCCGGAAATGAAGCTTACATTCGGCAGGCATGATTTGGCAAAGGATTTCTATGTTATGGACCTTCTAGACACCAACATCATCCTTGGAGTTCAGTGGCTTAGTACAATGGGGCCAATCACTACAAATTACAAGACCATGGAGATGTCTTTTACAGAGGAAAATGGGAAAAAGGTGGTTCTCAGGGGCATGATAGGCAACACACCAAGAGTGGTGACAACAAAGCGCATGGAGGCCATCTTCAGGAGGGAAGACATTGCTTATGCAGTCGAGTGTAGAATATCGGTTAGGGTGGATAAGAAAGAGGAAACTCACTACGCACCAGAGATTCAGAGAATTATTGACAGGCACAACAAGGTCTTTGAACCCATACCACCAGGGGCACCACCAAATAGGGGGTTTGAGCACATCATAAAGTTGGAGGGTGCGAAACCTGTCATCACCACTCCCTACAGGCACCCCAAGAAATATAAAGATGAGATTGAGAAGGCTATTAAAGAACTATTAGACATGGGCCACATTAGGCCAAGTTCCAATCCCTTTGCATCTTCAATAGTATTGGTGAAAAAGAAGGATGGGACCATGCGCATGTGTATTGACTACAGGGCTTTAAATAAGAAGACAATCAAGAATAGATACCCCATCCCGAGGATTGATGAGCTATTGGATGAGCTCCATGGGGCTGTATACTTCACAAGATTGACTTGCGCTCTGGCTATCATCAGATAAAGATGAGGGAGCAAGATGTCCCCAAGACTGTTTTTCGATGTCACTATAGACACTATGAGTTCTTGGTAATGCCTTTTGGGCTGACTAATGCGCCATCCACCTTCCAATCTTGCATGAATCATGTTTTCAACAAGCAACTGAGGAAGTTCCTCTTAGGCTTCTTTGATGACTTGTTGATCTATAACAAAACTTGGAAGGAGCACCTTCAGCATGTAGAGCAGATTTTGGCTATCATGGAAGAGCAATCTTTATATGCTAAGGAATCCAAATGTGAGTTTGGAATGACAGAGGTCCTTTATTTAGGGCACATCATTGGAGTGAAGGGGGTACAAGTACACCAAGAGAAGATACAAGCTATACTTGACTGGCCCACACCTAAGACACTCACAGAATTGAAGGGGTTTCTGGGCATCTGTTGCTATTATAGGAGGTTTGTCAAAGGCTTCTCTCAACTTTGCGCACCTTTTACCGATTTGACCTGGAAAGGGGCATTCAAGTGGAGTCCAGAAGCACAGTTAACCTTTAAAAAATGAAGAAGGTGATGAGTACTTGTCCAGTATTGGCCCTACCATATTTCACACAACCTTTCACAGTGGAGTGTGATGCCTCCGGGGAAGGCATTGGAGCAGTGCTTATGTAGAATAAGCACCCTATTGTCTATGAAAGCCAAAAATTAAGGGGTCCTGAGCTCCTCTACACCATCTATGACAAAGAGATGCTAGCCATCATGCATGCATTGGCTAAGTTCATGCAATATTTGGTTGGGGAAAAATTCGTTGTGAGGACAGATCACAACAGCCTCAAGTACTTTCTGGATCAGAAGGACTTATATGAGAGGCAACAGAAATGGGTGAGCAAAATCCAAGCTTATGACTTTGACATTGAATTTGTCAAAGGGAAGAATAATATGGTGGCAGATGCCTTATCCAGAAGACCATCAGTTTATGCCATGACCGACATCTCAACGGACTAGAAGGCCTGCCTTTTGGTCGAATACTCAAAGAACAGATTCGCATGCGAATTGATGGATGGACAGGGACAAGATGACAACTTTAGAATCATGGATGACATCATATACTACAAGGGCCGAATTTTCTTGGTCCCCGAGTCAACCTTTAAGGCCAAAGTGCTACAAGCATGTCATGATTCACCAGTAGCAGGGCATCAAGGGTTCATCAAGACATACAGGAAGATACAAGAGAGATTCGCTCGAAAGGGCTTGAAAGAAGATGTGATGCGCCACATCAAGGAGTGCACCACTTGTCAGGTAGGATTATTGCAACCACTTCCCATCCAGGAGCACAAATGGGAAAGCATATCTATGGATTTCATCACAGGATTGCCTAAGGCTCAGGGAAAAGACTCCATTTTCGTGGTGGTAGACAGGTTGACTAAGTTTGCGCACTTCTTCGCCATTGCCACAGACTATAGTGCAACACAGGTTGCAGACTTGTTCTTCCGGGAGGTCTTCAAATTGCATGGTTTACCCAAAACCATTGTGAGTGACAGGGACAATAGGTTTATGAGCACATTTTGGCAAGAACTCTTCAGGTTGGTAGGTACAGCCTTAACACCTAGTACCAGCTATCATCCTCAAACAGATGGCCAAACGGAGATAGTCAACAAATGGGTTGAAGGCTACCTCAGGAATTATGTGTCAGGGAAGCAAAAGGCATGGGTTAAATGGCTTCATTTGGGGGAGTATTGCTACAACACCACCCATCATATGTCCATTGGTATGCCACCATTTAGAGCCTTATACAGTTATGACCCCCTCTCATTTGTGGAGATAATCTTTGGCGACAGCTAGGCTCCCATGGTTCAAGATTGGATTCAGCACAGTCAGGATATACTTAGAGAACTTAAGGACCACCTACAAAGGGCACAGAATCAACAGAAGGTACAAGAAGACAAGCACATGGTGGAGCGCACATTTGAGGTTGGAGATTTGGTTTATTTGAGGCTTCAACCGTACAGATACGCATCCATTAAGAGGAGTGGTGTAGAGAAGCTCCAACCTCGCTTTTTTGGTCTGTACAGGGTCAACAGAAAGGTAGGGGTCGTGGCATATGAGCTTGATCTACCACGGGGCAGCAAAATACACAATGTTTTCCATGTGTCTTGCTTGAAGAGAGCCATTGGTAAACACATCGTTCCTATTGAGGAATTGCCACCTTTGGATGAAGAAGGACAGTTAGTACTGGTGCCAGAGGAGATATTA
>ML867092.1:0-12232 GCA_009831015.1 Picea engelmannii
GGCTTAGAAACATCTGAGCAGCATAACTCTACTATGAATTCCCTGCTGAAACAATGAGCCTGCACTGCTTTTTATAGCCATTTCCAGGTGGTCGTGAAACTAGTTCCCGGTGTAGACACAGGCTAGCTTAGGGTTTGTTTAAGACATTAATTCGCCGCTTCTGCAGGACCGACCCTGCTCTGGATGTCAAATCATCTCGGGCGAAGGTCTTTTGGCGGTCGAGAAGCCGGCTTAAGCATTTAATGTGCCGTATTAGCAGATGCGCGGCTTTTCATGTGGACAGTCGCGCATCGTGCACTTAAAGCGCGCACAACACGTTCTTATCCCGCGCATACGCGCGCACCTTATGATGTGAAGTGTCTTTCAATTTTTCTATAGTATTTGACCCTTCTGGAATGCTGTGACTAGTGCCATGAATGACTTCATTGCTGTTTTGATGATGTAGAGTCCTTGTCGCTATGTGCAGATGATGTGGAGTTCTTGTCACCATATGCGGACGAAATTTCAGTGCTAACAGGGTGTCATCGAGCATGTTGCGAACTTCGACTAGTGGGAGGACACCTGGCCTCACTCAACACCATGTCTCGCCACCGTACACCACACTCTCGCCATCCCATGAATACATTTAACTCCATTCATTCAAGTCACAGGGTTGCGTACCACCATTATCACCCTCACACAAGCCTCTTTATGGCGATGGCACTCCAAGACGCAGACAAAGTTAATGTGATGGTTTGGCCTCCCAATGAATCCTATCACAAGGTCTGAATTCATGGGTTTTATTTCGCATTGGTTAGCTCTTCCGCTCATCCTCACACCTTGGCCCTAGCTCCTCGCAACAACAACCTTGGTTTTCTTCATCTCTGGTGTTAGTAACAATTGTGGTATTGAGATTTCAAATGGTAAGAGAGCCGAGACCTTTCGATTCTCGAAAGACCGATGGGATCCTAGCCATTGACCTTGGCAGGACACATGTCAGACATCAAAAGGAGAGTCGGGATTTCAGTTCATCGGAGGATCGGAGTTTCTGAAAGCAGGGAACTCTTACATGAGTGAATCGTGATGCACTATTTCCTGAATAAATCAGATCCATCCATTATCTGAGGTACATGGCGAGAGATCCTGCAGAGTCGGGGATCGGGGAGCTGAAAGTCCCATGCACATGACAGTGGGAATCGCGATATCCCGATACCCGATTTCCCGACGGAGCTACGGATCGTAGTGGAGGACAGGGGTAAGAAGGACAATCCTTGTAGGGATACAGCACCAAGTGGCATCGACATATCGCAAGTTCGGAGGTTCGTGGGCTAGAGCTGCAAAGATTTGCATGCAGAATTGCGAGATCGTGAGAAGCGATATCTTGGCAATCGTCGGATTAGCGTGTGGGACCGCAAGAGAAAGTGGATTACAGGTGGCAGGCTGTCGCTAGTCTGGAGTATGCGTGCTCGTGTCTTCATGAATGCCGAAAATCCGATGGAGGGTTTAAGCTACGGTCACATGGATCGTGTTCTAGCTGATAGGGGCTAGCTCCTAGGAGGAGGAGATCATCGCACATCGGGATATCAGAGATCCCGGAGGCAAGGATTTCGTGCATCTTGAACTCGCGAACCCCGAAACCCAAAAAACCTCACCACATACCTCCATCTCCTATCCTTGGTCGCCACGTCCCATCCCCATAGCATGCCAAATCACCCCTGCCTGATCACCGTCCATTCACCACTCCATGTCAAGTCCTCCAGTCACCATGACGGCCTCCATGTCCACTCGCTAGTCCTACCATGATTTCTACAAACAAGATCCAAATAGCAGAATATGAAGGTTTCCATGTCTTGTAGGTACAGAGTGGGCTGGGGCCTTCCCCAATCCCAATGAATCAGTTATTGCAGTAGTTGATGGTGGTTGGACATCGTTTCCACCATAAATGGAAAGTCCAAAAAAGACTGTAAGCTGGTCATTTCATTCACAGGTCCTTTGGAACGTGATTGTGTCTGACTGAAGTCCACGAATGTCTAGAGACTGTAGGTGCAGTGACCACGCAAGCGTATTGCCATCAATGCAATGTCTCGAATTGGCTTCTATGGGTTTTGCTCTAAGTATTTAGAGGAGATTTCTCACATTTTGTATCTTTCGATGGTTGAGCAGAGCTCCCGGTTGTAAATTTTTAATGAAGCACTGTTATTCTGGTTATGTATGAGCTTTGGAGACTTCTTGCCTCATGAATTCCAGTTTCTTTCATGTCTTTGTTTACAGTGTATTATAGCAGCTCAGAATTGGAGGATCCAGTCGAGCTGTAGCTATTATAGGATAATGTTGTAATGGATCACTGTAATAGTTACGGAGCCTCTAATCGGTTTCTATGATTTCTTTAACGCTGGATGACTTGGAATTGGAGGATCCAGTCAAGTCCCCTTTCAGTTTCTTGAAGCCCTGAACTAGGAAGATCCTGTTTTCAGAGTTTTTCCCCTACAAACCACTGCAAGCCTGATGCCCAGAGTTGTTTGTTCACTTTCTACTAAGTCTTCCACCTATTCATCTTTAAATCAACCCATTGGCTGAAGTTGGGATTCTAGACCTCCTTCATTCTTTACGTACCAGACTCAGTCCCTGAGTTAGAGTGATGCCTTCTAGAGCCATTATCTCCATTTGATCACCCTTTATAAACAAATCGTGACATAAAACTGATGGGCGTTGGGCTCTGCTCCTGCAAGCAATCCAGGAGTGACTTCTGATGCTAACATTTCTGGCAACGCTGCCGGGGACGGAATTGAAGATTTTCCCTGGGTAGAATGAAATTGAGCCTCTGAATCTGATGGTGCATTGGATTATTAGAGCCTTTCAGATTGCTAATTTTCACCTGGCGACTCCATTGTGACGATTTCGTTGGGAAGAACCTGCTCTGTTAATTGTGGCTTTCAGAGGTAGGCATACGCGGTCTCACCCACAGCTGCCTCTAGCTATGCCTGAAACAGATCCAGAGGTGGTGCTCAGAAAGGGAAAGGCCTATGAAGAAGAAGCATCCATCACCGAACCAAGTAATTCACCATATCCTCCTGTTGGAGCTCCTTTTTCTCCTCCTCGGTTATTTGACATGCCTGTCTCTGCAGTTTCCCATTTCTTAAATTTTGGGAGTGTTCCTGTTGAGTTTTCCTCTCCTGGTCCGGGACCAGAGGGACAAGACTTTGTCACTCCCCTCTCCCCTGAAGCTATACCTTGGCATAGACCCAGGGCCGCAGAATATTTCCCCACTCCTGCACAAGGAGGAGCACCTGCTGACTTGAGCTCGGTAGCCTGTTCCTTGAATCACCTCTTTTTTCCCACCCCACTTCGAGATTTATTCCCACTAGCCCCTTCGCGAGCTCCTTCTCCTCCAAGTTCTCCTCCACCTAACATCCCTATGGCTGGTGCTAATCCCCCTTTGAATAGAATGGACGCCATAGTCGCTGCCAGATACGCTCCCTTAGTTCTTACCCATCCTATGAATCCTCTCCTTGTTGGAGATTATTTGAAGTACATGCCCAAGTTCACTGGGGAAGGAGACATAACTATTGAAGAGCACCTGGCTGCTTTCAACAGCTATGCAGACAACCTCAATATTGAAAATGAAGATGTCTGGATGAGAGTCTTTGTCTAGAGCCTGGATGGTGAAGTGAGGAAGTGGTTTAGAGGATTGGTCCCAGGATCTATTGTTGGGATTGAGGCTCTGGATAGTGCATTCCTGAGGCAGTGGGGCGATAGGAAGGACTTCATGTATTACATGACAGAATTCGGGTCTTTGAAGAAGATGGAAGGAGAGTCGGTCTTTGACTTCTCCAAAATATTTAACAAGATGTATAGCAAGATCCCCGCAGAGATAAAGCCCTCAGAAGCCTCTGCCCAAATTTCCTATGCTGGTGCATTTGACCCTGATTTTTGCCTTTTGTTGAGAGAAAGAAGAGCCACCTCCTTAGCCCAAATGTAAGATGCAGCCATAGAAGTGGAATCCAATGTATTAGCAACTGACAGAATGAGGAACAAGGCCGACGCAAACAGAAGAAAAGGAAGGTCAAAAGCCTCAACTTATGGACCATTGGCGCCTCACCCTCAAGTGGACGAACTGACTAAGATGTTGAAGTCTCTGTCCACAGAGATGGAGAGAATGAGGGTAGAAGGGAGGCAAGCATATAAAGGCCCTCAGATCACCGAAAATAAAGGAGGATTCAGGAAGCCAAATAATTTTACTCCCCCGAATATACAAAGAGAGAAGGGAAGAGACAGAGAAGACCAGAAGATTCAGGCCCCTTTTCAAAACAATTTTGTGACCGAGGGATTGAAGGGGAATCAGATGAGCTTGATCCTGAAATCCACTGTGTTGAAGACACTCCTCCTTTTCGCCATCTCACTCAATCAACATACGAAGAGTCTCTCATGGATAGTCAGCTGAATGAACTAAGCAAGGGAGACAAGGCTAGTGGCAGCCGAGGCAGGTACAACCTAAGGTCTGATAAAAAGACAACAACGCCTGATATTCCTGGGTAGTCCATTAGAGTAGAGAGACCTGCTAATGAAGAAGCAAATGGTCACAGAGGTAAGAAATCTCAATTGGCCTATATAATCAGTGATGAAGCCAACCCCACCAACCATCCTATTTTTGCCTTGGACACTGATTTAGGCTCCAGTTTACTACAGCTCACCCATGCCCCAGAGCCGCCTCTGAGACTCAAAAAACAGCCCACTGTTTCCCCTGAAGTTCCTCTCTCCATCACCCCAATCTGGAAAATGTTTTTTGATGGAGCCTGTTCCCAAGAAGGCGCTGGAGCTGGAGTAGTGTTTGTGTTGCCTGCTCAAGAAACCATATCTCTGTCATACAAATTAGAATTTGAAGCTACCAACAATGTGGCAGAGTATGAGGCTCTTGTTCTGGGACTAAGAGCTGCGAGGGAAATGGGAATTCAGGAAGTAGCAGTGTTCGGTGATGGAGAGTTGGTGGTTCGGCAGGTCAAGAACGCTTATCAAGCTAAGCATCCTCGACTCAAGAGTTACAGGAATGAGGTCTGGGACCTTGTTGACAGTTTCTTCTCGGCATTTAACATTTCTTTCATCCCAAGAGAGGAGAACACCTTGGCAGATTCCTTGGCTGCATCGGCTAGCAATTTCAAAATACCTCTGCCACCCAAATTCAGATATGATGTAGAAGTAAAATACAGACCCTCCATACCTGACAACATCAAACATTGGAAGGTATTTGAGGATGATCTTGAGGTCAAGAGGTTCTTGGAGACTGTTGAGGAATTTTCATAAATGCACATAGACCAAGATGTCGTCTCAGAGGAAGAGCCCGATGGGGGTAATCTTCTGAATAAGATTGCAGGGCATGACATTGTACAGCTGCCCAACAACCATCTTCCCAGGGGACTCGTTCCTTTGGAAATGCTTTTTGATAGTAACGATGTGTCGGTAAAAGGAAAGGTCTCAGAGGAGGATGTTGATACTATTCAGTGCAACATTGGAACTGAGAGTGAGCCCAAGTATGTCAAATTGTCAAAAGGTCTGACAGAGGAACAGAGGTCCGAATACAGTGCACTTTTAAGGAAATTCGTTGATGTGTTTTCTTGGACCTACGAAGACCTCAAAACCTACGACACCTCAGTCATAGAGCATAAAATTCCATTAAAAGAGGAGGCAAATCCATTCAGGAAGAAGCTGAGACAGATCAATCCCATGTTGCTGCCTATCATGGAGAGAGAAGTGAAGAAGTTGCTTCAAGCTCGGATCATCGTACCACTAAGATAGTCAGAATGGGTGGCCAACTTGGTGCCATTAAGGAAAAAGAATGGAGAGATCTGACTCTGTGTAGACTTCATAAATTTGAACAAGAGCTCACGAAAGGATAACTACCCCTTGCCAAAGATGGAACACATACTGCAGAGGGTAACAGGAGCTTCCAGGATGTCCATGATTGATGGTTTCTCTGGCTACAATCAGGTCTCTGTTCTTCCTGAAGACAGGGAGAAGACAACATTCACCACTCCATGGGGCACATGAGACCTCTGGATGGCCCCAACTCTATGAGACAGGCCCAGACCTTGCCACCACCTACCAAATGTTGGGTGCAAACGCAGTTGTCGATAATTTCCATCTTCAGGATGGGTTGTTGTGTTGTTTGGGCCATATTTGTGTTCCATAAAGTGAGCGAGTGAAGATGATCTGGAAATCCCACTACAGTCGGGTGGCAGTACACTTCAGCATTGAAAAGACAATGTCAATGCTACAAAAACATTTCTACTAGCCGAAACTTCAATAGGAGGTCAACAAGTATATCAGGTCCTGCACTTCCTGCGTTATTTCCATACCGACCACTAAGAACTAGAGCCTGTACACCCCTCTTCCTACTCTTGACAGGCCATGGGAATCCATCTCAATGGAATACATGTCAGGCCGCCCATCCACCAAGCGGGGAAATTACTGTGTTTTTGTTGTTGTTGATCACTTTTCCAAGATGGCGATTCTGGTTGCCTACAAGAAGAACATCACATCAGAGGCCACTATGAAGCTCTTCTTTGAACGAGTCTGGGTACATTTTGGAATCCCACAAATCATTGTCTCAGATCGATATAGTTGATTTCTTAACACGTTCTAGTCGAGCCTTTGGTCACTGCTGGACACCAAGATCAACAAATCCACGGCCTTCCACCCCTAGACAGATGGCCAAACCGAGGTTGTAAATCGAATGATTGTGCATATCCTTTGCATGTATAATTCAAAGCAACCTCGCACAAGGGATGAGAGACTTCCTTATGTCCAACATAGTTACAACCGAGCCCTACATAGCTCAACCGACCATAGCACCTTTCAGGTGGGGTTGGGATTCCAACCACTGGGTCCCATAGATGTTGCACTTCCCCTTGGGGTCAACTTGACTGACTCATATTCTACTCCAACTGAAGTTGACAAAGCCACCCGGTTCATTGAGCGGATCCAGCACATCCGCCAATAGGTTCAGGATATCCTACAAAAGTCCAATAACAAGTATAAGTAGCACCATGATCAACATCGGGTGACACATACGTTTCATGTGGGCGAAAAAGTTTGGTTGCACTTGTAGAATGAATGCCTTACAGGACCCCATCGGAAGCTTTGCCCAATCAGTTATGGGTCGTACACCATCACCAAGGCCATGGGAGATAATTCTTTTGAGCTCAACATTCCTCCTTTCCTTGGCCTGCACTCGGTGTTCAATGTGGATCTCCTTCGCCCTTATTTACCACCATTATTGGACACCTCAGACGTAGAAGAACATCTAACACCAACTGAGCTAAACCTCGACTGCATACAATAGGAATCCAGTGATCAAATTTTGGACACACATATCAAGGGCCCTCGACAACAAAGGATCCAGCTTTATCGAGTCGTCAAAGCAGGGCAACTCCTGCACCAAGGCAAGTGGCTCACCTGGGGCCAAATTCAACAGAAATTGCCTCAACTGATGGGGGAAATCAACCCAATGGAGACCAATACTTCCAAAGGAGGGAGGATTGATCCAAGTGGATATTGGTGGCCACCCACCTTTTCCAACTGGCTCAAAATAATTTTCTAGCAATTTTGGCAATTTACTATTTTTAGCAGTTTTAACTTCTGGGGCCATTTTGAGGGCTTAAATGAAGGTTTTTAGGGATCAATATTCTCAATTATAGCCATGGGAATCATTTATCCCTCTAAATGAATCTCCTCAATGATACCTTTCCAATGGGCTATCATACGCCTAAAACGGAGATCGTATGCAAAAGTTATGACCCCATGAAGTTGATGTACTAACTTACCTAGACGGGGCCCACATGACTTTTGGCGCTTCATCTCCTAGGGTTAGGTTTTTAGATATATAGGGGTTTTGGAATTCTTGTTTATTGTAAAAATGCCTTCAAAGCCTCATTGTAATCATCTTCTTGTGAATGAGCGCAGCTGTCACATCTCTTCTCAGAGATAAGTCGCCACCATTCCAACAATTTTGTTTCCGCTGCATTTTACAGTTTCAACTTATTTCCTTATTGAATAGAAAACCAATTTTACTCTATCTCTATTATTTTGTGTTAAGCACTTGTTAATAATCTATAGTCATTTTGTTCTGATCATAAAATCCATATCAGTGGTATCAGAGCGGTCTGCTCCTTGGCGTCTTAATGCATGTCCCCAATGAGGTCGGAGTACAAAGAGTTGGGTCTTGATCTTGTTTCTCTTCAGGACAAAAGCTCTTGCATGCCCAAGCGACATCTCATGGCAGGAGAAAATAACGATGACGAGACAAGAGATCCTTTCAAACTGTTGATTGAGGAATCTCTCATGCAAAAAAGGAACAAGATGATGGATAGTTTTGCACAAATCCTTCAGCGACTACCAACAGGTGACACATCTTCTTAGAGTGAAGGTGTCGCCCCCTTCAAAATACAAATAAACTTTGATATTCCTATATTTGAAGGTCATATAGACGCAGATGTTGTAGACAAGTGGTTGAATCTACTAGAAGGGTATTTTTCTGTCCATAACTTTTCGAATAGATAAAATATTACTTTTGCACTCCCCAAAGTCGTTCCCCATGTCAAAGATTGGTGGGAAACTTTCTATGAGCAAAAGGAAATAGAGGAACCCTCATTATTTATAGTCATGGACACTTGGGAATTCTCTAGGGATACTATTAAGGAACAATACTACCCTGTCGGAAGTTATGATGACTTGTATACCAAATGTACCACATTGCGGCAAGAAAGAGACCAAGAAGTGCCAGATTTCACAAATATCTTTCATACCTTACGCACCAAGCTGGGTATCAAAGATTTGGAGTGACATCTGGTACTCAAGTATCGCGGCGGTCTGCATAGATACATCCAGACTATAATGGAATTTCTAGACATCTCATCCTTGAGCACGGCCTACCGATATGCTGTAAAAATCGAGTAGAAGCTCAAACAAAAGACACGACAATTTGGGCCTGGGAACCTCACACAAACAAAGCCAGGAAAGGGCAGCCCCAACCCACAGAATAAAGGATAGAGCAAAGATGGATAGTATCAAGAAAACTATTCCAAGCCGCAAGTAAAGAAGGACACCAGAAAGACAACAAAAGATACCAGGAAGTGGTGCGACTTCCATAAGAGCCCTTGGCATAACACTATTGACTGCCGCTCAAAGCAGTTGTTGGTGGCCAAAGTGAAAGCCTCTGAATCAGATGTGGGTTCATACTCTGAGCCAGAACCATAAAGGGGAAGACAAATCATTGGCACGGAACCCAGTGCCACTGTTGCTACCACCAAGCTCTAGCCTGGTGAACTAGACGATCCAGATGAAGGAGAATGTCTCTTCCATTCATAGATGTGGGTAAAAGTCACCTCGATACACTTCAACATTGATAACGGTAGCCAGAAGAACCTCATCTCAGCAAAGGTCGTCAAGCGGTTGTCCCTGCCGACAACGCTGCACCCACAACACTACACCATTGGATGGCTCTGCCAAGGAAGTGATCTCCACATCAGCCAACAGTGTCAACTATCGTATGACATCAAACCCTTCAAAGACGAGGTATTGTGTGGTGTTTCTCCTCTCAAATTTTGTGATGTTATTTTGGGCCAACCTTATTTATGGAAACGTCATGCTGTATATGAGTCTAGGCCTTGTAGTGTTATTATTACTTTGAACAGGAAATTGTACAGGATACCCGAGGCAGTCCCACTTAGTGCTATTTGCTTGATCTCTACTAAGCAATGCAGGAAGGTCATCTCTCAGACGGGTAAGTTTGTCTTCTTTGTGATTCGCTCTCAAAATAAGTGAAAGATCACAACCACATCCAAGGTCTCTATGGCTGACCTCTCCACACAATAGAAGTAAGTAGATAAGGTTGTGGAAGAATACTCATATTACTGAGGTACCTCTGCACTGCTAGGTCAAGCACCCCATCGATTTGACCCCTGGCACACCACTGCCCAATAGGCCAATCTATCGTCACACTTTGTTATAGAATGAGGAGATCAAGCAACAAATCCAAGAACTGCTCCACAAGGGGCACATTCGTCCCATCTCATCACCTTGCGAGAGCCCAATCGTGTTGGTACAGAAGAAAGATGGAACCTAGTGACCCTGCATTGATTACTATGCTTTGAATAAAATCACAGTCAGAAACCAGTACCTGATTCCCCGAATCAATGACCTCCTTGATCAACTCACAGGGGCCAAATAATTCAATAAGATTGATTTGAAGTTTGGCTACCACCAGGTCCCAATAGAATAGACAGATGTATGGAAAATCGCCTTCAAGTCAAAGGAAGGCCTTTTTGAATGGTTTGTCATGCCCTTTGGTTTGAAAAATTCTCTAGCCACTCTCATGAGGATGATGGACGATATCCTGCGACCATTCACCAATAATTTTGTATTGGTGTATCTGGATGACATTCTCATTTACAACAAGACTTGGGCCGAACACTTGCAACATATTTAGCAAGTTCTGCACACCCTGCGACAACACAAGATATATGCCAGCTTGGAAAAATGCTCCTTGGCATGGACAGGGTCCATTACCTAGGTTACATAATTGATCAGCATGGCGTACATATGGATCCAGCCAAGATCCAAGTCACTTGTGACTGGCCAACGCCAACCACACTCACTAAGCTTTGGAGCTTCTTGGTCCTTTGCAATTTCTACCACAGGTTCGTGTTGGGATTCTCCCATATTGCATGGGCCCTCAGCCAAATAAACAGGGTTGGTGGAAAGGAAAAATTTGCGTGGGGCTGGTTCCAACAACAAGCGTTCGATGATTTTAAGCAGCGCTTGTTCTCAGCCCCAGTACTTTCACTACTAGACCTACAACAACCCTTTGAGATCAAGATAGATGCTTCAGACTATGCATTGGGCACCGTTCTCACTCAGCACAGCCACCCCGTGGCCTATCATAGTGAGACACTATCAGATGTTGTCCATAAGTACCCTACTTACGATAAAGAAATGTACTCCATTGTGCAAGCCTGCCGCTAGTGGAGACATTACATTCTTTGGAAGGAGATAGTCATCCAAACTAATCATAAGCCACTGCAGTTCATGCAGACACAAGAAAAATGGCAGAATGATCGCCATCAAAAGTGGTCCACGTACTTGCAGCAATTCCACCTCAACATCAAGTATAAAACAGGAAGTACCAATCATGTCGTTGATTGCCTCAATAGACTGCAATTCCCTTTGTCCAACATAGCTACAACCGAGTCGTCCATAGCTCAACCATCCACAACCCCTTTCAGGTGGGGTTGGGATTCCAATCATTGGGTCCCATAGATGTTGCACTTCCCCTTGTGGTCACCTCGACTGACTCATCTCTTGCTCCAACTGAAGCTGACAAAGCCACCCGGTTCATTGAGTGGATCCAGCACATCTGGCAACAGGTTCAGGATATCCTACAAAACTCCAATGAAAAGTACAAGCAGTGCCATGATCAACATTGGGTGCAACATAGGTTTCAGGTGGGCGACAACGTTTGGTGGCACTTGCAGAAAGAGGTTCTTACAGGATCCCATCAGAATATTTTCCCACTCCATTATCAGTTGTACACCATCACCAAGACCGTGGGGAATAATTCTTTTGAGCTCAACATTCCTCCTTTCCTTGGCCTGCACCCATTGTTCAACGTGGATCTCCTTCGACCTTATTTCCCACCATTATTGGACACCTCAGACGTACTAGAACATATGACACCAACAGATCTCAACCCCGAATGCATACAAAAAGAATCCAACGATCAGATTATGGACACATAGATCAATGGAACTCGACAGCAAAGGATCCAACTTTATCGAGTCATCAAAGCAGTGCAGCTCCTGCACCAAGGCAAGTGGCTCACCCGGGGCCAAATTCAGCAGAAATTTCCTCATCTGATGGGGGAACTCAATGCAATGGAGACCATTGCTTCCTAAGGAGGGAGGATTTCTCTAGGTGGATATCAGTGGCCACCCACCTTTTCCAACTGGCTCAAAACAGTTTTCTGACAATTTTGGCAATTTACTATTTTTAGCAGTTTTAACTTCCGGGGCCATTTTGAGGGCTTAAATGAAGGTTTATCAGGATCGAGCTTCTCAATGATGGCCAAAACTATGATTGAGCCCCAAAAATGAATATCCCCAATGATACCTTTCCAATGGGCTATCATACACCTAAAATAGAGATTGTATGCAAAAGTTACGACCCCGAGAAGTTGATGTACTAACTTACCCAGACGGGGCCC
>WSFP011434090.1:0-21303 GCA_009831015.1 Picea engelmannii
GAATGAGTGTTGCCATCAATGACAAAGGGGGAGATTGTTGGAAGATTGGTTGTTGTCATTGATGTCAACCCTAGTCATGGGTTTTGGATCGCAAGATTGATGAAGGTATTTGGACATGAAGGAAAATGCACATGAAGATACAACACTCATGGATGGATAGTATACATCATGTTGTTTCCAGTGGTATCTGGCACGTCACATGGATCCTCATGGTTGAGGAGAAATGAATTTTTGAAGATGACAAAGTGAATTGAAGAAGGAAGTACATGTAGGCCCTAAAGATAATTAAAGAAAAGAATTACAAAATAAGAAAGTGTCAGGTCGGACCTAATATTAAAAGGACATGACATAAATGGTATAAATAAACATTATTATACATTCATTTTGATACAAGTCGAATTTCAGAGGTAATAAGAAGAAAAGAAGGCTAGATTTCAAGGGAGGATGAAGTCTTTTGGTGATGTGTTCTAAGGTATGTTATTTTGAAGTCATCCTACCATTTTTTCTATAATTGTTTTTCTAGAATGATTCATATGGTGAAATTTCTATGGTATTGAGAAGACATATCAAGGTACCTCTGGTAAAATTTTTAGTTCTTGACTCGATATAATTATGGAGATACACTCTGTGGAAGATAGGGTTTGTGACCAGTCCTGAAGGTAGTCAATAAACAAGTGTTATGGGTAAAACAGTCATAACTTCTTCATAGAGAATCCAAATGAAGTGGGACAAATTTCATTGGAAATCATACAGACTGTAGTTGTTTTTGTGTGAGTTTCAGAATCGTATGTTAATTATTGAGTGCGGGGCATTCTGTGAAATTTCACTCTCCTGAATAGACCAGAATTGAATAAAGTCTACCATTCTTCCTATAACCTCTTTTTGGGGAGGATTCAAGGAGTGAAAATTGGAGGAGTTTCAAAGAATACATTAAGTAATATTATCTATAGGATCAGAGTACTCCAAGAATTGAAGAATTGCAGAAAATGAAGAAGTATCGAGAAGCATTATCAGGTTCTATGTGATGATTGGTTGATGGTGATGATTTAATGTAAATTTTTATTATCTCTCATATATTCTTGTGTGGAAGGAAGGGGCAAGGATGGAGAGTTCAACTCTCTCTTGATATTGGAGGATTGTATCTTCCTCTTGGAGGTTTATCCCTCCCTTTACATTTGGAATATGTAGCTACCTTTGGAAGTCATTACTTCCCTTGAACAATAACTATTGATTATTTCTCATATATTGTGCATGGTGTATTGTGGTGTATTGTTGTAACTCTTATACTATTGTTCATTGCTCATTGGATATAGTTGAATGGTTTAAGTATAAGTTGAAAAAGGTTTTAAATTGTACTTGATATTGATTCACCCCCTTCTTAGTATCAACAAGATCCACTAGCCCCATAATTTTCTTCATTACTCTACAACTCACTTCCATGTATCATCTGCATGATAAGATGTGAAATCATGTCTTGTCCTGCCTCCAATGTAGTAACCAAGTGCTCCCTATTCAATAACTGTCAAGGCTAATTTGAGATCATCTTGCCCTCTGGATAAGCTCTCTTATGTCTCATCCAAGTGGTGTTGCATGATAAATTGTGTCTTATCAATAGAGCATTGTAGTTCATGTGTTATTCTGTCCAACTCCATTAGCACCTCCTTATTCGCACCAACTCCTTCTTCTTGTCTTTCCCCCATCTTTGTTTATGGTTCCTATGCCCCATTTTCTGTATTTTTATTGTAGTGTTCTTTCATCAACAAATCGCCACTAGATGGGAGGATTCAATGCTCTGATACCACTGTAAGATCCCCAAATGAATCTATGAGGAATTTTTTTTCAGTTTTTCAGTTTTTCTAGTTGAAGGGTTTTGTCAAACAATTCACACATGTAGCTTAATGAGCTTGTGTTTAGGTTTATTGTTTTCTTTTATAGCACAAATTTTTTTCAATGATAGACTTGAGATTTAAAAAACAATAAAACACATGGAAACAACAACAAGAATAGCCACAAACTTAGATCTATATTTTATTTAATATATAAGATGAAATCAGTACAAGAGAAGAGAAGATATAGAAATAGATATAGAGGGATGGAAGATGTGGCTTCTAGCACCTCCAAAACACAATAGAAGAGAGATATATGGGCTCTCTTGAACCTCCAATATATGCATGCAAAAAATTGAAATATCAATCTCTTTCCCTTCCTCCAAGATGTTGAGTATCCTAGTTGAGTTGCACCCTCACTGGCTGTAGCACACCCTATCAATTCGCATGGCCTATATTTGGCCTCCAAACTCCATGAAATAGTTGTAAACCTATAGGTATTATGGTGGCTATATCATGTGAGGAGTTTCCCCTGTTGTAGATGGTAGAGTTGACCCCAAAACACTGGATCTCTAATCACAAATGCACCCTTCTTTAGGAATTTCTCCCAACTATAATAATAAATAGTTATGGAGCATGAGAACCCCCAATAATGCCAAGAAGAGTCACTCCAGGGATGGAAACTATTCCTGAATCAATATCTCTTCCAGATCCAACACCCTAAAGAAAAATTGAACTTCCTTCTCTTATAAAATGTGCCCCACTCTGTAGAAAACCCTTCAATAATGTGCCCTACTTCTCAAATGATTGTTGGAGCAAATCTGAACTGGATATAATGGTGAGGGTGGAATATTTCACCACCTTGGCCAAGATTGGAATAGGAAAGGAGTAATATTTTACCTCTATGATGGTCTCTAGGGTTTGTCTAATCAAAACCCTAAAAACACTCAAGCTTCCAGAGCTCAATTTGCAAATAGAAAATGATCAAGAATGAGGAGTGAGGCGCCCTCATCTTCTTTTTATACTCCAAAATTCTAATCCTCACTTAAATTATTAATTGGATTTCTAAAGTCTATTTCTTCATTTACCTCATAATAGCCAATTAGATTTACTTCCTTATTAGCCAATATCACTTTAATAATTTGACTTAAGAACCTTAATGACATAATTTGGCTACCTTAGTCCCCTTTTTAGTGAGACTATAGCCTCGGGGGAACAACTAGGCTACTAAGTCCTCTATATATTGATTATATGGAAGGGGATATTACACATATCGCAATCTAGTAATCCATGAAAATAACCCAAACACCCATTTCATAGAGAATATAAGAAATTAATCCAGAACATGTGAAACTATAACCATTTTATTATGCTCATAGAATTCATTACAAAGGGGGTGAGTTATACATGCTCAAAATCTCATGCATTGTTACTCACTAGCAGACCCAATTGCAAATAACCATGAATTCAGTGTTGGGTAGGTGTTATATTCTTTGCATGTGTGTGTGGGGGTGCATAATATTTGACGACTGTGTCTCGTGATCCCTGTCTAGTTGGCAGTTTTTGTTATTTTGGCATTTTTTTTCTTTTTTTAGTTGTTTTCTAAATTAATCTCGGATTAAGGGATTAGGGTTTTGTTAGTTACGGAATACCTAAAATATTGTGCATATATTGTATTTCAAATGGTGAAATACAATGAATATTTGAGAGGTGCAACACTAAGAAAGGTTGTTTTTTTCTCGGTTAAGGGTTTCCATCGTAAGTCTTTGTGTACTATGTGTATGAGCCATTGATTAATTTATGTTTTGCTTAGGAATATGTATGAATTGATTTACTTCACAGGTTTTAAACTTAAATTCAGGACACCTTCACTCAGTGTGGATAGGATTCTTGACTCCTTCGTCCATCGAATTCAAGTAGGTTGCCTTTCGAGCTCTTATTTCTACTCCAATTTTTTTCCCCCAATTCTCTTTCCATTTTCCCATTGATCTCCTCACTTCATCCTTCATTGTTTTAATGGCTTCCTTTGGATGAAAAACCATCAAAATGGTTCACTTCCACTTCCAACTTTTCCAAAAATACAAAATACAATAAAAAAAAAGAAGGATACACTTATTACAAATTTTACAAAGGTTTTACAAAGATCCAATTTGGATCATTATTGCATGTGACAACTCATAATACCAAGAGCTATTTCCTATATCACTAATTTAGGAGTATATGTAATGATAGATGGTATGGCATAGGAGGGTAACTTCATGAGTTGACTTACATAGCTAAACACAAGGCCTTTAAATATGCCAATCCACATGAGTTCCTTTAAAAATGAGGAAGCGTTTTTTTAGCATTGAGTTACCATTTCCTCATCACTATTTCTTACTACCCCTTCTCTTGCTTTTTTCTTTGTTTTTTTCTTTCATTTTCTTTCTTTTTTCTTAGTCCCTTTTCTTTAGATATGCATTGTTAAGCATGGGACTTGGTACATCGGCCTCATAGAGAGGTGGAAAAGATCAATTATTTGGATTTTGACTTTGTTGCTTTTTCCTTGATCTTATATCTCTTAAGATGATAATTTCCTCATGGGACTAATAAAGATATACTTTAATGCATAACATATGACAAGACAACCATGAGCGGTAAAACAAAATATTTGGGAAGATAAAAGTGTTAAGTATATGGACATGCTACTCTTACCTTGATCTCTAGTGTACAACTTGAATCAAGAGATGATGAAACTTATCTAGAGGAAAATTATGTCCCCCATGGTACAACGAGACAAGTAATAAAAGTGTCAATGTTATGAAGTGTTATTAGATCACACTCAATGTTTACCACATTCACAACCAGATAAGAAACCATATCACCGTGTCTAAGAAAGAAACCCATAGACAAGACCTTAGAAAAGCAATTGAAGTAAAGAAACTAACCAAAATACCCATGACCATGTGTGTGAAAGCATTGTGCATGAACCATTTGAGGTGTGTGAGAAAGGAGTTGATATACCATGGATGAGGCATCTAGATTCAACTGATAAAACCCACTGTGAGGTGAGATCATCATATAGAAAGAAAGAAAGTTGAAGGAATGAGTTTGGATCTAGATGAAATGAGCAAGAGTGCTCATGTGAACTGGAACACCACACTACTGGAAGGGTGGCTCTGGGTACTAGTTTCCCATGCAATGTCCTCACACCATATGAGGGGGAAATAGGATACATGCACCCAATTCCTCCTGCTTGGTTCCATGGTGTTTTACACTCTAAATTTTGAACACATTGAAATTATTACTATGCACACTTATTCTCCTCCATTTTATGAGGGGGTGAATTACCTAAAATATGATAACTGCCTTGTTGATGGTAGCATACCATAAGTACTATAAGTTTTATAATCACCAAGTGTGTACGTTAAGTTTATACATTTATATCCTAGATTAGGATATACTCAATTAAGTTTATACATTTCTAGCCTAGATCAAGGTATACTCAATTTACAGTCTACTTAACTGGTTGGATTTTACTACTACATAATTTTCTCTCTTTGCACTTAGTTGTCCCTTTAAATTCTAAGCTAGCATAGATGCATATTATTCCAAGATACATTAAGCATAAAGAAGAATAGAAAAAACCTTAGGTGTAAACCTCAAAACCTAGGGTGAAAACCTTAATGTTTTTGCACCCTTAAATACTATTTAATAAACATTGTTTACAAGAAGGAAGATGAACTAAGATCCCCTAAACCCTAGGCTATAGAGAACCTATGAGAGAACTTGTCTCCTTGCAATAATATATTGATATGTTGTACTTCGACCTAGTGGAATGGGTGGGTATAAGGGACTTGTGCAAAGAAGTCGATTTTTAGCCTAACATTTGTTTTGTAAGTGTTTAGTTATTGATCTCATTGAGAGATGTTAAAACCTTGTGGTTCTAGCTATTTGAAGATCTACCATATCACTTTTAAGGCTCTTGTAACTGTAATATTTTGTTATTAATAATATTTATAGAATTCAGTTGGCTCACTGCAAATGGGAAATAGTTCATTTGGGTTTTCAAGTATTGGAAGAATGAGTCTCTATACTAAAATACAGGTACCCAAAGATGAGAGATGCACTTCAGAAACATGGCATCCAATATTTTACTCATTGTGTGAATGGTAGGTTTTGATTTGAGTACAATGTCTGTGAAAATCATCTTAAAGTTTTATGAAATATCTCCATTTATTCATAACTACATATTGATATCATCCTATATCAAAATGTTGTTTTTATTGCAGGGAAAGAGATCACCCTGCTACTTGGGGAAACAAAGTTGGAAACATTTATAGGACAACACCAGACATCAACAAAAGTTGGATTAGGTGATCATAATATTAACATTCACTCTATCTTCATGGATTGTTTTCTTCCTATCATTTTATGAAAAATAATCAGATAACTTTCTACCAAAACTGCTCTTTTATGTTTGATTAATAGTTCATGTTTTACAACATAGATTCTAGAGAAGATATGAACAATAGATGGACACAACATGTAAGATTAGGTGGATGGAATGGTGAGGATTCCAATCTCTCTAAGAAACTCTTTAAACTTGTTGTCGTCCTAATACACACCTACAAATGTAGAGAAGTATCCAACCCACTTGGTGTGTCCTTGGAGGCACAAACCTAAGTCTAGACCCACTGTCACCTCAATCTAGACTCCTTCCATCTAGGCTCACTCCTAGGGAAGCCAAGGGGGGTAGAACCTATTAAACTATGTGAAGGTTTTAGTAAAGTTCTAGGAGTTAATTAAGTTATTGATTAGGGAGAGCCAACCCAATGACAAGACATAATGCAAGATGTAATTCTTTCAAACAAACATTTATTTTATAAAACAACAATTAGACCAATGCCTAAAGATTATCAAATTCCACTTATTCCAATATATACAAAATAAAGATAACTCTACAAGAATGAAACAAACTCATGAAATATCTACACAATGAATTGAATAATAACCTTAAACTTAAAACAATTATTTTTCAAAGGAATAAATAATACTTGCAACAAAGAGTAAATAATGCTTTGATAAATGTGAATATTCACACGTAAAGAATTTGCTAAAAGAAATGAAATGTAAAAGTGCTTGAAAGGAAATAGAAAACTTGAAATGTAAATGTTGTGTAATGTGAGTAGGTTAGTTTTAGTTAATTTTAGGTCTCTCTTGAACTTAGGGGGATTATATGTGAATTGTAGCAAACCTAAGCTATATGACTACCCCAAGTATTTATCCCTTAACCAAGAGGAAATGTTGGATGCTCAACAAGAAAACAATAAGGTTCTCCCCTAGCTCCATAGGTCAGATCCAAGGTGTGGGGCGCTCAATAAGGAGGACACTTAGTGCCGTCAAACCATCCTCGACTTCAAACCCTTCTAGCCTCCACAAGTCCCCCTTTTCTAGTGGCCAAACAATAATGGAAATGAGTGTCTAGTTAGACTAGCCACACAGTCCTTTTCCCTTTCTTTTCACCCAAGATCCACAAGTGGTAAGGGGAGGGAATATAGGGCAAATGGAAAGGAAAATTTTTGATGACTTGCAATAAAATAAATCTAAACTAGATAACATGATTTTGCAAGGGTGGCAAAGCCACTCACATGCAAGGTGTGGACACAATGACAAATAAATCAAAATGAAAGGAATAAACAAACTAGCCACACAACTTTTCCTTAAGGACAAAGGTGAGAAAAAAAATGAAACAAATTAAGAAGCCTCACAACTATGGCACAAGAAGGAGGACAAAGGCTACCTATTTTGTGACCAAGGTGGGAAAAAATACTTTAAAAGTAAAATAACTATATCCTAGCCACTCAACCTTCTCTTTATGGGAGAAGTGGGGAAATTAACATCAGTAAAAATTACAAATTGAACAACTATTCTAGCCAACACGGTATTGCAAGGGTGGCAAAGCCACTCACATGCAAGATGTGGGGAAAGCAAAAACTTGAAAATACTTTACAAATTAGAAATAATGATATGAGTAAAGAATGCAAGCCCAAGATATTCTCTTGGGATGCTTACAAGGATTTGTAAAGTAAGAAGAAGGCGAGGGTTTTGCACCAAAACCCTTGGATGATTTCTTGATCTCCTTGTGGCCAAAATTGGGTAGCACCTCCCCTTAGACTAGTGAAAACCTGCACAAAACAACAAGTAAAGTGTGCTGGAAAATACCAAAAATCACTCAAAACAAGTTAGTTTTTTGTTACTACTCAAAACATAAATTTTTATGTTAAAAATATGAACTTAGAAATTGATTAGATTGAGATATTTAAAGGGGAATATGTGCAGAAAATAAATAGGAAAGTGCTCGAAATTATATCAGAAATTTAACTGAAGCCTTTGGAGTCCACTCATCGAAGCTTTTGATAACCTGCAAACTTGTAAATCATTGTTACAAAATACTTTGCAAACTCAAATAAAAACAACTCACATAAATTTATAGCAACACTAATACAAATTTATCACCAACAAAATACTTTGCTTGGGGTTCTTCAAGTAAAACAATGTGAACAAAAATGAACATAAATTGTAGAAATATTACCTCAATGAGAACATCAAACAAGAACACCAAGAACACTCCAATAGAATACCAAGAGATCACCATAATAACACCAAGAGAGCCTCCAAAGCTTCACTTCTATTATCCAAAAGAATGGTTACAATATTGCAGCAAGATTACATGAGAGAAATGGGGAGAGAGAAAGAGAGAGTGAGGAGAAATTTGGGCAGCATAAAGTTACACTAAAACTTGATACCAAAATGAGGAGAGGGGGCCTTCTTTTAAGGGAGGGAGAGAGGGGAGAGCCCGTTTGCATGCATTACAAGTGTCACATTCATGTGAGGGAGGACCATAAGCAAGGGGGGCACACCAAGGGAGAGAAGGGTGCACCACATGAGAGAGGGGTGAGGTTTTAGGGGATTGGAACCCCATTCCTTGTGTTTAAACACTTATCCATGGTCCAAGGGGGGCGTCCAAGGTGTGGGGCTCTCCCCCACCTTAGCTTTTTACATTTTTCCAATGTTCAAGAAGAGGGGTGGCACCCCTCTTGCTAGGGAAACCTACTAAGTTATTTGAACTTGGCTTGGGGAGGTCCTCTCTTAGTGAGTTATCACTTTTTAACTTAGGAAATAAAATAGGAACTATCCCCTCCCCTGCTTTTTCATGAATTAAGTCACTTTTACAATTTTTTACATTTTTACCTTAACCAATTATTTGTTGACTTCTGACTGACTTGGAATCCTCATGGACATTGACCTAGAAATACTTGTCCAATTGAGCTGAAATTTGGTCCAAGGGTGTAGGGTGTTATAACCCATTTGATTTGAGTACCCAGACCCCTATACAAAATCTCCAAGTACCAAATTTTTACATTTTACATAAAAAATAATTAAAATTTTCCAATTTACATGAAATTTTAATTATTAAAAACACCTATCAAAACTTAACGAAATTCCGCAAGACTCTAGGAGATGTATAGCATGGTCATTTACAATACTTGTATCACTTATTTACCTACCGGGCTTGATCATTACAACACCTTTCACCACTTTGGAGGACTATTGAGTGAAAAACTCATGTAATTAAAATCACTGAAAAAGCTAAATTAATTACCTGAGGAAAAAACACTCGATGAAAGGACTTCCCTAATGATAAAGTCCTATGACACTGAATCATTACAAATTAACCCATGATAATATGTTATTGTTGGTTATGGAGCCTAATTATCTTCCTGATTTAGAGGCCTTTTTTTCAGTCGTGTTTATACCCCATGAAGACTTTACACCCCGAAAGACTATACACCCCTCCACGCAGGGGAGTTGCAGGGGGGGATTTCCCCCCTGCAGGGTTTGGGGGGGCGATCCCCCCGGCTGGGATGTCCGGGGGAAAACGTGCCTCTAAAGGAAAAAATTCCTTGTAAATGTATATTGTAATTTCATAGTAAAGTTGGACCATTCATTATAAGTTTGCAAATATGATGGTAGAATTTAAGTTAGGGTTTTTTTCCCTATAATGCAAACCTCTTTTATGAGGGAAATTTTATTGCAGCTATGAATAATTGTGAATATTGTATTATGAGTGAGGATACTATGAGAGAAAGAAGAGGAATTTATAGAGAGAAAGAAGAGGAATTTATAGCGGGTGTGTTGTAGGTTGTATCCCTTCATTTGTTGGATAATAAAAGGAAGGACCTGGTAATTTCTCTAGTGGATGTAGCCCACACTGGGTGAACCATGCATATTTGTGTCTCTATTGTATTATGTATATTTTTTGTTTTATTTCCACATTTTTTTATTTTATCGCTCTGCGATCCTATTTTTCTAACAACTGGTATTCGAGTGAAAGGTAGCTCGCAGGAAAAGAGGGTTCCTGGTTAGAGTGGGAGCAATGGTGGAAGATGGAAAGTTTAGGGTAGAGAAATTTAATGGAAAAAACTACCCATTATGGAAGATGCAGATGGAAGATTATTTATATCAGAAGGATTTATTCCTACCATTGGTTGGAATAGAAAAGAACCCAACAACCATGAAGGATGAAGAATGGGAGGTTCTTGACAGAAAGGCACTAGGAATGATACGACTGAGCATGGCAGTGTCGATGGATTTCAATATTTCAAAAAAAAAGACAATGAAGGAGATGATGGACGCAATGGCTAAACTATATGAAAAACCTTCAACGTCCAATAAAGTATTTCTAATGAAAAGATTATTTAATATGAAGATGTTAGAAGGTGGGTATGTTGTAGATCATTTAAATGAATTTAATATTGTTACTAATCAACTAAGTTCTGTAAAAGTTAAATTTGATGATGAGGTCAGGGCTCTTCTAATTTTGTGCTCATTGCCAGAAAGATGGAATGGCTTGTTCATGGTTGTAAGTAACTTTGTCTCTGGTTCAAGCACTCTAAAATTCGATGATGTTGTTGGTGTTATCCTTAGCAAGGAAATGTGACGGAAAAACACAGGTGAGACATCAGGTAATGAATTAAACATGGAGAACAGGGGAAGACAAAAGGATTGAGGAAAGGGCTTAGGGAATCACGGGAATTCTAGGAAGGGAAGATCCAAATCCAGACTTAGAAAGATAGAGTGTTGTAATTATGGGAAGAAATGACATCTGAAGAAAGATTACATAGCTCCAAAGAAATAATGAGATGGACAATAGGAGAAAAATCAGGAAGAAAATGTAATAGGTGATGTGTTACAAGATGATTTGATTCTTTCTATACATAATATTTCTAAGTCTTGGGAAGTAGATTCAGGGGCTTCATTTCATGCCACACCTCATAGGAAACATTTTCTAGATTATGTTCAAGATGATTTTGGACAGGTTCATTTGGGTGAAGATGCACCATGCAAAATTGTTGGAATGGGAAAGGTAAAAATAATGAAAAGGAATGGAAATCAATGGTTGTTAAAAGAGGTAATACATGTTCTAGATCTAAGGAAAAATATAATTTTAAAAGGGAAGTTGGAAAGTGAATGATGTATATCTATATTTACAGATAAGGCATGGAAGGTCACCAAAGGATCATTGGTGATAGCAAAAGGAGAGAAGGTAGGTACATTGTATTTATATATTGGTAATATTGACTCTTCTATCTCTTTAGATTCTACAGGAGTGGATACAATACTGTGGCATCATAGGTTTGGACATATGGGTGATAAGGGGATTCAAATACTTCACAAAATAAATTTGTTTCCATATCTTAAATAAATTGATTTGGATTTATATGAGCATTTTGTTTATAGAAAACAAAAGAGAGTCATATTTCTCAGAGTCAGAAAAGAAAAGAAGAGTGAAAGGTTATAGCTTGTGCATACATATGTATGGGGACCAAATCAGGTATCATCTCTTGGTGGCTCTCATTATTATGTTACTTTTATTGACGATGCAACTAGAAAAACTTGGGTTTATTTCATTCGACAAAAATATGATGTTTTTGATACTTTTAAGAAATGGAAAGCTTTGGTTGAGAATGAGACAGGAAAAAGGTTGAAGTGTCTCAGATCAGAAAATGAAGGTGAATATTGCAGAAAGGATTTTGATGATTATTGTTCATACCATGGTATTTGTAGAGAGAATATAGTTCCAGGAACACCACAAGAAAATGGTGTGTTAGAAAGGATGAACATGACAATCATGGAGTGTGCAAGGAGTATGAGATTGCATGTTGGTTTCCCCTTACAGTTCTGGGAAGATGTTTTAGATACAACTGTTTACTTAATAAACAAAGGACCTTAAATCTCTTTGGATGGTAGAATTCCAGAGGGGGCATGGACAGGTAAAAAGGTAAACTATTTTTGTTTTGAAGACTTTCGGTTATGAAGCATTTGTCCATATTGATAAAGAAAATAGAACAAAGCTTGAGGGAAAATCCAAGAAGTGTATCTTAATTGGATACGGTGTTAATGATTTTGGTTATCTCTTATGGGATTATGAAAATCACAAAATCATTAGGAGTAGAGATGTCATATTCAATGAGAAGGCCATCTACAAAGATCAGTTGCAGGGAATGATACAAGAAAAGGAAAAATCATAGTACACAGTGCTTGATGAGATAACTGAAAAAGAAATTCCAAAGGTACCAGAAAATCAAAATGTATAAAAAAAAGAGAAATATGTACCTCAAACTCTTGCAAGTATTGTTAGAAGATCTACCAGGTTAAGTAGACCCCCAAAACGATACTCTCCTTCATTGTTTTATTTATTGTTGACTATTTATGGTGAACCAAAATGTTATAAAGAGGAAATGCATGTAGAAACTAAAAAGAAGTGGGAGTAAGGCATGAAAGAGGAAATGGATTCCCTAGTAAATAACCAGACTTGGGATTTGGTTCAGTTTCCTGCAGAAAAAATATCATTGCAGAATAAATGGGTTTACAAGTTGAAGCAAGAAGATGGAGGCAAAAAGAAGTACAAGGTTAGACTTGTTGTAAAGGGGTTTGCACAAAAGAAAGGTATAGGAAATATTTTCTCATGTTGTTAAGATGAATTCAGTTAGGATTATCTTAAGTCTTGTGGCAATAGAATATTTTCATCTTGAAAAGTTACATGTAAAAACAACTTTTCTCCATGGGTATTTAGAGGAAGAGGTTTATATGCAACAACCACGGGAGTATGAGGTCAAAGGAAAGGGAAATTTGGTATGTAGGTTGAATAAGATCTTGTATGGCCTAAAGAAAGATCCAAGGTAGTGGCATTTGAAGTTTGATAGATTTATGAAAGAACAAGGTTATAGTAGATGTCATTTTGATCGTTATGTTTATTTTAAAAATCTAGAAAATGGAAGCTATATTATATTGCTATTGTATGTAGATGACATGCTTGTTGCAGGGTCTAATATGCAGGATATGAATGTTCTCAAGAAGAAATTAGATAATTATTTTGTGATGAAGGACTTAGGTGTTGCAAATAAAATCCTTGGTATGAGAATAACAAGATATAGGAAAAATCGAAATTTGACATTGTCTCAGGGTGAGTACATAGAGAAGGTGTTGGAAAGGTTTAGAATGCAAAATCAAAAACCAATTATTGCACCTTTGATAGCCATTTCAAATTAACCAAAGAAATGTATCCCAAGACACATGAGGAGATATAATACATGTCCAAGGTCCCTTATTCATCAGTAGTTGGCAAATTGATGTATGCGATGATTGGCACAAGACCAGATATTTCACATGCAGTGGGAGTCGTGAGTAGATATATGAACAATCTAGTAAAGAACATTGGGAGGAAGTAAAGTGGATTCTCAGGTATTTGAAAGGTATTGCTACTCATGCATTATGTTTTGGAGGTTCATACACTATTCTACAAGGATATGTTGATTCATATATGGCAGGTGATAAAGATAGCAGGAGGAGCACCACATGGTATGTTTTTACTATAGGTGGAACAAGAGTAAGTTGGATTTCAAAACTGCCAAAGGTTCTTGCACTTTCAACAATAGAGGAAAATTATGTTGTTGCTACAGAGGCTAGTAAAGAAATGATTTGGTTAAATAGGTTTATGGAGGAATTGGGAAAGAAGCAAGAGAATATCAAGTTGTATTGTGACAATGAGAGTGCCATTCATCTTGCAAAGAAATAATCCTTCCATTCGAAGACTAAGAATATACAGCTCAGGTACCATTTCATACGATCCGTCTTGGAATATGGACATTTGAAATTGGAAAAGATACACACTATCCAAAATCCTGCAGACATGTTAACAAAGGGAGTAACCAAGGAGAAACTTAGTTCCTGTTCAGTTTCAGTTATTCTTCAAGCATGAAGGTGAAGATCAGAATTTTTCCAGGTCCAAGAAGGATCATATTCCAGCAAATACAACAACAGTGGAGTTGTTGAGATCAGTCTCCAAGTGGGAGATTTTTGGTTGTGGAACCTAATTATCTTCCTGATTTATATGTCTATGTTTTCAGTCGTGTTTATACCCCATGAATACTTTACACCCCGGAAGATTGTACACCCCTCAACGCGGGGGATTTGAAGAGGGGGGGCTTGCCTCCCCTACGGGGATTGGGGGCAAAGCCCCTGAAGGAAAAATTTCTTTGTAAATGTATATTGTAATTTCATAGTAAATCTAGATCGTTCATTATAAGGTTGTAGATATGATGGTAGAAGTTATGTTAGGGTTTTTTCCCTAGAAGGAAACCCTCCTTTATGAGGGAAATTGTATTGTGTCTATGCATCATTGTGAATATTGTATTCTGAGTGAGGACATTGTGAGAGAAAGAAGAGGAATTTACAATGGGTGTGTTGTAGGTTGTATCCCTTCATTTGTTGGATAATAAAATGAAGGACCTGGCAATTTCTCTGGTGGACGTAGTCCATACTGGGTGAACCACATATATCTGTGTCTCTATTGTATTGTGTATCTTTTGTGTTTTATTTCCGCATTTGTTTTATTTTATCGCTTCGCGATCCTGTTTTTTTAACAAATACATTAAAAAAATTTCCCACATAGGTGAGCGAACATTTCATGGAGAGAGAAAGAAGTGTTGGGGGTAGGATTTCCCTACTGATTCATATGTATTCAACCTTGTCATGACACACAGTATATCTCTTCACGGTACATGACATTGACCCCTAGTTGAAATAGGTGCTCAACATCTAGCTCCACATGGGGACGTATTCTTTATCTTTGCGAATGAGAGCATGCGAGAACCTCAGAATCTACAAAACAAAATTATCACAAATACCCAACATAAGTACATGTTTCAAAAGAATAAACAATAATCAATAAATTAAATGACTATACAATGAATTATATACATAAATAAAATAATAACAAAATTGAAATAATCAAAGGATAAAGGTTAGAGATACGTTACAGAGGGTGCCCCTTTGGACACCAAATGGCTCATCATTTGAAAAATAGCTTGAGATGTTTCCCATTCCTTGGAATATTCATGGGCTCACCATCCAAGTGGCTGAGGTAGAAAGAATTTGGACCTGCTATTTCCCGGATCATATATGGACCCAACCATAAATTGCCAAACTTTCCATGTTTGTCTGGTTTTTATTTTCCTTTATCCCATAAAAACATTATATCCTCGATTCTCAAATCCCTCTGTTTTTTTTATTTATCAAATTCTCTTTTAATGTTTTCTTGTTTTTTATAACTCTGATCATAAGCCTTTCTTCTTTTTTCATCCAACTCGATTATCTAATTAATCATGTTTTGAACTGCGTCTTTTTCTAAAGTGAAATCTTGAAGTAAACCATATGTTGGAAGCTTTAGGTGTATTGGCAATTTAACATCCAAATCATATACTAACTCAAATGTAATTTTCCCTATTGAAGCCCTCTTTGTTATTCGACCTACTCATAATTCATATTTGATTTTACTATCCCATGACTTTTTGTTTTCCCCAACAATTTTATGAACTATGGTCATTATATTTTTATTACTTGACTCTGTTTTACCCTTTAGGATAATAATATTATGCATGGGATAAGATAATTCCATATTTGAAACAGAAAGAGGACATTTCTGCTGAGCAAAAGGATTTTACATTATTTGTTACTATCTTTGAAGGCACACTAAACCTAGTTATTATCCTATCTTCAAGGAAATCCATGACAACCTTCTCAGTTGTTGATTTAGTAGGGATGGCTTCAACCCACTTACTGAAGTAATCTGTAGCTATTAATATCCATGAATATCCATTACTTGAATTATCTTTAAATTTTCCTATGAAGTCCAAACCCCACTACTGAAAAGGAGTTTCAACAACTACTGGTTGTAAAGGGAGGGAATCTAACTTCTACTTTCCAGTGAAAAGATGACAAGGATCAAATTTTATTACAAGTTTATGGACATCTAAAAAAATGGAGGGCCAATAATATCCATCTCTAAGGATTTTACGAGTTGTTGTTCTAGCTACATAGTGGCCACCACAAAATCCAACATGAAATTCGTCCACCAGTTTCTTCGTTTCAACTTCATCAACACATCTAAGTATTATTCCATTGTGATTTCTCCATCCTAGTCCATCTCTAGTGATGACATACTTGGATGATTTTAACCTTAGGGCTCTTTTCTTATGACCCAAAAGATGTCTTGGGCATGTAAGGTTCTTAAGGTAGAAAATTATATATGCATATCATTCAACCTATTCAAGCCTTAGGATATTTGGGGAACATTCTGAATTATCATTTTGGCAAACCATACCCAAATCCCTTTCATTTCCTTCAATAAACATTTTAGCTAAACCTTGCCCATCAATTAATTTTGTAGCCTTGATTTCTAAGTCATATTCTTGAATTTTAGCAATCCATCTTCTCCTTGTACCTAATCCTTCTGACTAAGAAATTAGGAACATATCCAATTACTTTGGAGTATCCAATGAAGACTCTGGAATGTTTTAGGGATTTTACCAAAGCATAGGCTTGTTTTTCAACCATGGGGCATTTCAATTCTTCATTTTGCAAGTCTCTACTCATGTAAGAAATGGGTTGTTCTTGGCCTTGGTCATTTTTCTAAAGCAGAACACCAACAATGGTATCTTCAGAGGCTAAGGAGAAAATATGAAATTCCTTGGAATAGTCCAGACTTATTAGGATAGGAGCTTCAAATATGGCAGTTTTGATTTCTATGAAGGCTTTTTTGCTTTGATCATTCCATTCAAATTTGACATCTATCTTAAGCAACTTATAGATTGGATTAACTATTTCTTCATAATTAGGAATGAATCTATGAACAAAATTTGTTTGGCCCAGGAAGGATTGAAGAGCTTTCTTTGATATAGGCAAAGGGACCTTTTGAATTGATTCAATTCTTTTTGAATCTATCTTAACCCCATCTTTGGAGATTATGTGGCCCAAAATTTTTCCTTTTGTTACCCCAAACACTGACCTAGCCAGATTTAAATAAATTCCAAATTCTCTGCATCTTTCAAAAACCTATTTTAAATGACTAATGTGACTCTTCCTATCCTTTGAAAACATTGTTAAGTCATTCTGATAGATTCCAATGATCTTTCCAATCAGTCCTCTAAAGGCATAAATGCAAAGGTGATTGTTGTTAATAAAGGTGAGATATCTTTTGGGATTTATAACAATCATGAACATGTGTTCCTAGTAAACATAGAGTTATGTTTGAACCATGAGATTTACTAGCTTAATATATAGGGAACCTAAAATGGGGGAGAAAAAACTCATTTACACTATAATGGTATAAAAGATCACCTAGTTTGATCATTATAGATGGAGAGGAAATACTACCATGATATCATGTAAACAATAATGGACAATCAATTAACACTTCCAAACATCAAGATACCACAACTGATCTAAGGGATCAAAATATGCTAAAAAATGGATTCATTGCGTAGATCTCGTCCTCACAATCCCAACAAAAATTGAATGGGATCAAACAATGTCTGTATGGATGAGATATCACGTTCTGTCCACTTTTTCAAACATGCAAAATGTTGACTGTACATAGTCCGTACAGGATGATTGTGTAGATCGTACTACTGACATGACAAGGGGACTGTATTGTTGATGTGGCAGGTGTTGACATGGAAAGATGAGTTGGCAGAGGTTGACGTGGACCAATTGGTGGTCAACACATGGCATATTGGTGGTCAAATGGAAAGGTGCCACATGGCCCAGCCAACGGATGCCACGTGGCACCCCCTTGTAATGGTTTAAAAATTTGGTTGGAGTCCGTCGGGGTCGAACCTATGACCTACAGGCATGGGAAGAGACTTTTCATAGGCCAGGCTACCATCCCACCTAATGTCGTTTCTTAACCATAATGTTTAAAACATTAATTTGAATTTGCACTAACATTTGGTCTGGGTGGAAAAGGGTCGGGGCTTATCCCCAACCCTCAGTCACTACACTTTACCACTCTACCATATAGCCTTTGGCACGGACTTTCCAATGTTTAGCCAACGGATTCAGAATTAGCGCCAACACGTGGCCACATGGGGGGCATACGACCATAACCTCCATCGGGTTAGGTGCTAACGCTCCAACAATGAAACAAATTCACCTGAATTGCAGAACGGGCATGGGTGTTGGTTTTGGCACGAAAACCACTCAGACCCAAATTCAGTTTTTGTACTGGGTGCGTTTTGGCAAGCAGGTACAACAAGCTATTGGGGAGAAACTTCCAGGAAGGGTATTCTTCTCATTTTTTGGCCAAACCAAGTGCAGGAAGATCCCAACTAGGGGTTTTTGGACATTCTGGAGCCATTGAAGCCATCTATTTTTCATTTTGAGCATTGTGAAGCACTGATTTTGACACTTTGATCATTAATGAAAATGATCCATTGGAAGCTATACCAAGAGATGTATCCCAAGAGAGGGCTGAACTCCTTATCATTTTGTTGTGTTATGTGCTTGTTTATGATGGTTGTTTATGTATGTATGCTGCTCATATTAAGTAAAAAACTCATTAAGTTTATGTGTTTGCAACTTTATCCAATTTCCTAAATCACATAACTATTTCATTTGCAAATTTGTACACAGAAACCTTTTTCATTTTCAGATCAAATTGGTATCAGAGAAAAGGTTTTTGAAGGTTTGATTGTTTGCAAGTGTTTGTTTTCTGATTCTTACAAGGTTGAAGCTCATAAGAGGAGAAGGTCAACTTGTAGAGCCAAGTTCTCAACTTTCAAGAAGGAGAAATTTACATTCACCTCAAGCTTCAAGGAGGCATTCACCAAGTATGGTTCATGAGGAGAGTCATGAAACTCTTACTTCAGAAGATGAAAATTTCAAAAAAACATTTTATGATATGAGAGAAATGGTGAAAGTTTTATTTGAAGAAAGGAATGCAAGGTTGCAAGGTGAAAGCTCAAATTCTCCAAGAGGTAGTGAAGATAGTGGTGATAAAACTCCAAAACAAAACGGAGGTTATGGTAATACTCAACCTCCTTCACCTACATCTTCCACTTCTTCTACCATTTCACAACCACCTACAAATTCTCCAAAAGAACATGGTAAAATTCCTCCACAAACTCATTTTCTTAAGCTTGATATTGAGTTAGAATTGTCTATGTACAATGGAGAGGTAAATGCTGAGAAATTGGATAAATGGATTCGTCAGATTGAAGTGTATTGTAGGATACAAAGAATCAAAGACGATTAAACTAAGATTCAACTTGCTTCTCTTATATTGAAAAGTGCAACACTCATTTTGTGGGAAGCCAAGACTCAAGAGGACATGAACAATCATGGTAAAGTTTTATCCTCTTGGAATAATTTTATTGTTGCACTTAAAAGGAAATTTTATCCATTAGCATACATGCATAAAGCTATTATGGATTGGAAAAATTTTAGACAATCTAAAGGAAAAAGTGTTCAAAGCTACACTCAAGAATTTAGAAGAAGAGCTTTGATTTTGGGTATAGATTTATCTTCTCAAGAAACTTTACTCAAATACATTGGAGGATTCCATAGCTACTTGAGACACACAATACTTATGTTTAACCCTACAAAGCTAGATTAATTTTGTGTACATGAAACTCATTTGGAAGCAAGAGGGAACATTACTCCTCAAGAGGGAAGCAAGAAGCCATTTGTTAATGGAGACAAGGGAAAGAGGAAATTTAAAGGAAAAAGGAAGAAATAATGCTTTAGTCAAGAAAGAGGGAGGGAATCTCTCAAGTAAACACTATTCAAAAGATGGCCATGATGAATACCATTGTTGGAAACTTCATCCTGCAAAAAATTCAACAACAAAGGGAAACCAAAGACTGTTGCAACTACACAACATGATTTAGGTTTTGATTCGGGAGATAAAAAAAAAATCACAGCCATGGGTTTTCAAGGTAAGGATTCTATTGCAAGTACTAGTTCTTCAAGTAGTAGCTTCAATGAAACTCAACATGAAAAAGAAAGAATAGAGATTTTCTACATAAGGGTAATTTCAAAGCATACCAAGATAGATACTCTATTTGATACCGGATCTCAAGAAAACCTCATATCTGAAGACACAATTAAGAAATTGCATTTGAAAACTACTCCTCATCCTAAACCATATCCTCTAGGATGGATATGTGACAATGCCAAATTCCATGTGACAAGAAGATGAAAACTTATATTTGTCATCACTGCAAACTTTATAGATGAGGTAGAGCTTGATGTTATTCCATTGGATATTTGTGGTTTTGTCTTGGGAAGCCCATATTTATATGATAGGAGAGCCATCTTTCATCATCATGAGAACAAATATCATTTGTTTAAAAATGGATTCGAGTACATGGTTAGAGCACTAACAAAGAACATGAATTAGTCACTTGTAAATGCTTGACAAATGAAGAGATTAGTCAATGCTAGTAAGAACTTTGTACTCTTGATGATCAAACCCAAAGACAATGTTGAAAAAGAAGACTTCCAAGGTTGTGATGCAAAGTTAAAATCTTATTTATATGAGGTTGTTAACCAATATGATGAGATGTTTCAAGAACCAAAAAGATTGCCTCCTAAAAGGGGTATCCAACATGAGATACAATTGCAACAACATTGTCCTCTTTCAAACATTGATATGTACAGAATGTCCAAGATTTGCTTGAAGAAGGGGTTATCATACCAAGCACATCGCCATGCAGGTCACCAATTGTTTTAGTACCAAAGAAAGATGGTACATGGTGCATGTGTGTATATTTTAGAGCCTTGAACAAGATTACAGTAAATAATCGTTATCCTCTTCCTAGAATTGATGATTTGCTTGATCAATTGAAATATGCTAAGTATTTTACTAAGTTGGATTTGAGAAGTGGATATCATCAGATTAGGATTGTTGAAGGAGACACATGGAAGAAAAATTTCAAAATGAAGCAAGGTTTGTTTGAATGGATGGTTATGCCATTTGGGCTTTGTAATGCTCCTGCTACATTCATGAGAGTTATGAATGATGTTTTAAGGCCTTTTCTTGATGATTGTGTGATTGTCTACTTGGATGACATCTTGATATTTAGAAAATATC
>WSFP011434091.1:0-21303 GCA_009831015.1 Picea engelmannii
ATGCTTGCCAAGGTTTTAATTATTATTCTTGATGTAGCACTTACTCCCAAAGACTTTGAAGTGTTTGATTGAAGCAGGTCTTCCATACCATAGTTCATAAGGCGTCTTGTCACTGTGTGGTCTAAGGTGGGATTTGTTAAAAATATGGATTGTTGTGAGTATTTCTTCTACCCAGTACTTTTGACCAATGTTCTTCTCATTCATCATTGACCTGGCCATTTGCTGAATTGTTCTGGTTTTCCTCTCAACTACATTTTGCTGTGGAGTTCCTGGGATTGTGTATTATCTCTTGATCCCATGTTTATCACATAATTCCTTGAAATCACTTGACATAAATTCTCCTCCTCTGTCTAACCTTACTTCCTTTAACCTGTTGCCTATTTGATTCTCAGTTAAGGCCTTAAATATTTTAAATTTCTCAAATGCTTCATCTTTTTCTTTGAGAAAAGCAACCCAAGTGAGTCTGGAGTAATCATCAATGATCAACACGAAGTAGTTTTCCTTCCTTGTTCCTTCCTGTCTTGATAGTCCACATAAATCCATATGAAATAATTGGAGTGGATTCTCTGTTGAAGTAGAGATGTTGGATTTAAACTGTGTCCTGATTAGCTTTCCTACTTGGCAGGGTTTACACACAAAATCTTATGGATTTGATATTCTTGGAAGATCTTTTACTGCCTCAAGATTTTTGAGCTTGATTAAGTGGTCAAAGTTTAGATGTCCAAGTATCCTATGCCATAACCATCTTTCGTCATGTTTTCTTAGATGACACTCTTCTCTATCCTCTTTCATCACATATACATTATTATCTGTCCTTATGCCTTTAGCCACCACTTGTCCTGAGTTTATAGAATTTATCTTATAATATTTGTAAGTGAACACCACTTTGCATTCGTTTCGCATCCTCTCTCACACATTTGACTTACACTGATAAAATTATGCTTCAACTCATATACAAGAAGAACATCTTGGGATTTTCCTTTTCCATTACTTAAACTCACTATCCCTTTACCCTTCATTTTACTTGGTTCATCATTTCCAAAGGTCACATTTCCTATTTTTCTTTTACTTATAGACAAAAAGTTATCCTTGTCTCCAGTCATGTGCTTGGAACATCCACTGTCTATATACCAGGGTTTTTTTTGTTTTTGAGCTGAAAGTACTAGACCACATTTTTCACTATCTTTCTTTTTCCATGTGCTGACATTTCTAGCTAAGGGTTTTATCCTTGGATCTTCTTTGTAATTCTTTAGATGGCAATTTGCAACTTTGTGGCCAAAGTTATGACAATTATAGCATTCAATATCAATGTTCAATAGGTCAAAGTGATTGGTGCAACTTTGTCTACTCATTGGTTGTTTAGTTCTATGTTGTAGAGATTGTTTATTTCTTGATCTCCTTAGTTGCATGTCTCTAAACTTAATTTGACAATTTGAAATCTTATGAATAAAATTAGAGCAGTAAAAATAGTAACCATGGAAGAAATTTTGGTACCTGAAGGATGGCTTTCTTCTTGGAATTTGTTGCTCCATCTTCTGATATCTTTGGTTTTTATCAGGGATCATCTTGTCTTTATTAGCTTTTGGTGGTAGAGTACTCACATGATCTGATTGTCTGCTGACTTGGAACTTGATCATGTTTACTGACTCTTTCCTTTCTGGTTGTTTGTTTCTTGAACCACTTACATAGTCTAAACTAGTCTTCAACAAAGGAGATCTATGTTTGCTCAGAATTTCATTTAGTTATGTTGAGGCTTTAATGCTTGGAATATTTTGGAGATACAATGCTTTAAACTTCTCCATCTCTTTTCTAGTTTTTACTACCTCTTCTTCCAAGGCTTCACATCTTTCCTTCTTTTCTGATAATTGTTGTTTCAGAATGTCCTCTATTTTCTTTGCCTCTTCTAATTCCACTTTTAGCAGGGAAAAGTCTTCATCAAGTTTTTTACTATCTTTCTCGAACTGTATCAACAATTGTTTTTGCTTTTTCTTCTTAAATCTAAGTCTAGCAATTTCTTCTAGAGAAATGATCAGTTCTCATTCCAATTGAACAAAAAATTCTTCATCATCAACATCACTTCCTATGCTTTTATTATCATATTCGTCTTTGGACATAAGAATAAATTCATTAACCTTATCTTCACAAGAAGAATCATTATCTGTGTCTCCTGAAGAGTCATCATTGTTTACACATAAACTTTTCTTTTTACCAAATCTCTTGGATTTGTACTTCTCTTCACCTTCAGTGTTCTGGCCCTTATTCTTGTGTGGACACTTAGATGAAAAGTGACATATATTTCTACAGTTAAAATATTTGAAGGGTAACTTCCCTTGGTACTTCCCTGATCCTTTCTTTAGTCTTCTCACATATTTTACTTCAATTTCATCAGGCTCAAAATCCTCATTCTTATCTACTTTTAATGATGCTTCTCTAGAGGTGGGTTTATATTTACCTATCCTCATTTCATAAGAAGTCAGATTTCCTAGGAGTTGGTCAATAGGAAGAGCTTTTAGATCATTAAGTTCTTCTATAACAGAGACCTTTGGGTTGAACCTATCTGTCAAAGATCTCAAAATTTTCTAAACTAAAGAGGCTTCCTCAATTTTTTCACCAAGTCCTTTCATTTCATTTAATATTTATTCAACTCTCAAAAAGTACTTATCAATAGTTTCATCCTCTTTCATCTTTAGCTGTTCAATCTGTAATCTGTAGGTTTGAATCTTGGCATCCTTTACCTTCTCATTACCTTCGTAACTACTAATGAGTTTGTCCCAGATTTCTTTGGCATATTCTAAGTGCATAACTTTTACAAATTCTTCTTCTAGAAGCCCACTCAGAATAGCATTCATAGCCTTAGCATTGAAGCTGAATTCTAGCTTGTCATCCTTAGAAGCTATTACAACTGGCTTTACATAACTAGTCTCTACCACATCCCAGACATCTCCACCTAAATCCATTATGTAGGTTCTCATCCTAACTTTCCAGAAGGCAAAGTTTGTTCCATTGAACATGGGGGCCTTATTGGTTGAAGTTCCTTCATGGCTAGTCATGTTTAAGCTCTAGGATCTGCCCTTAGATAAAAGGAACCTGTTGTGATGCCAATTGTTGGAATTACTAAGACAACTGAGAGGGTGAGGGGGGGGGGTGAATCATTTGTTACTATGCTTAAACAATTTTATGCCTATTTAAAATATTATTAAACTTCTCCAAATGATCATCAAGATTATGAAAGACATGAACAAAAGGAATAGAAAACATAAATCACACATATGATATACATAGAGACATATATTCATGAGGAAACCCATAAAGGGAGAAAACCTCTTCTTCTTTGAATGGTAGGCAGTCTTTTAAGTTTTGTACATCATCTTTCTTTGAGCACCAACTCAAAATGAGGCTACAACCTCTTCTTTAACAAGATGCAACTTGATGAGAGAACCAACTCTCTGGTTTCTCTAGCACCCACTAGAAGGAAGCACCAACTCCTTAAGTGTTCCAACACCAACTGGATGGAAGCTCCAACTTCTAGCCACATAGGAACCAACCTATATAACAGAGAAAAATGGTTCACCCTTCACCACCCTACCACCTTGGTTTTTTTGGCTACAACTAAATGGAAGCTACAACTACCTGTGTTCAAGCACCTACTTGAAACTCTGAGGAAAACAGTCCTCCCTAGCACCACCCTACCACCTTGATTATAAATATTTACTTGAATAATACCTTACAACAATACAAACATTTCAATGCTTACCACTTATTCTTTGTTTTGAAATTCTTCTCTGCTTCTATCTGTTCATGCTTGGCTCCACTTGATGTCTCTGTCCATCTTCTCCTTGGTTCTTGTACAATATTTTGTTTTCACCATTTCTTCTCTGTCCAACTTATGTTCTTCATCTCTGCATCTTTTCGTCTTTGTTCCTGCTTTCTAATTGATCACATACAGTTCAACTTATTTTACCGAGAAACAACAACATTCCTCTGTCACGACTTCTTTATTTTATTCATGCCCTCATCGTCCATTACTCTCTAAATCTCCAATGCCCATGTTGGAAATATCAGACTACTCAAGAGCCATGATTCCAACATCCCAGAGAAATGATTCATTTAGTGTAACTGAATCATAACTGATCAAGAAATCATGAGATAAAACAACAAAACTTTGATCACATTCAGTTTGATCAGCGTCATTGGATTATACATGCAGATGCTTTTTGAATTTTCAATGTGTAACCTCCAATGTGGAGCCTAGCAGCGCTAGATCCATCCTCAATCTTCCACTGATGTGACGTTGGGCGATGCTCTCATGTGACCACGTGATTGCGGGCACGACCAAAGGTGGTTTGAGATCAAACTGTGTTTCACCCCGCAATTTACCTCGAGCCTCCAAGTGTCCTTTTTCCAAAACCGTGGTTTCAATTGAGGTCCACCCTCAACTCATTAACGTTCATGCACCTTCAATCCCCACAATGCGAGGGGACTGTCGATCTCGTGATCGTGACGGTGATCTTGAACTGACACTTCAGATTCGTTCTTTCATGTTATGTGGATCAGATCTGACCTTCCTAAATTAACGACTGTGATTTATTTCTTGGTCTGGGCTTTCAGAGTTTCAACTCTCAAACCCTTCTTTCCTCTGTACGTCAATATTCCAGAGATGAAAATCCACTGACACATGTCCCTTTAGGATCAACGACTGTGATCCTTTCACGTCTCTGGACTTCAAAACTTTTCCCTTCTTGTCTTCGGGACTTCACAACCTTTCAAATATCCCAAAGAAGATTTTTTCGAACAGATCAGACGGTTCTCATTTATATCACGGAACCAGATCAATGGTCATATTCGATCCTTACATTGCTATATGATCAATGGTTGAGTGTTAACCTGAAGTGTTCTTTAGATCGGATGACCCATGTCCACTTTGGGACTTCGGAAATTTGGGCAAGTGCTGGTGGTAAAACTCCTGAACTAAAACTCCTGGAGTGACATAACTTACTTACGTCACTTGATGACATGTCACGAGCTGAGTAGGCTCCATGTGTCACTCAGATTCATGATTTTCACGTACCTGAAATGCCGATTCAACTTGACACTTGTCATTGTCTGATTGTGCCATGTGTCCTTGTTGATGTAGTCTTGTTGACATGATCTACCAACATGGTTCTCTCTGATCTAATGATCATTGAATATTCTCCAGATCTGGTGCTCCTTATTCATTTCAGACTTCGGGTAATTCAAATTTTCAAGTTGCCAATTCTTATGAAGTGAGATTCCCTGAACAGTAACCTCCTTGCAACTTTAGACCCGAACTAAATGTTGTTTGTCGATCATGTTATTAGATCGATGGCTCAATATATCTATGATGATGCTTCTCTATCTTATCATGTCCTTCCAATTAGAATGATCCAACGGCTGATGGGTATTCAGATAAACGAATTCTCAACCATTTTTCCTTGCTTATCCTATCCTTCCACTCAAGAATGATCCAACGGTTGTGAATACTCTTTGAAGCATTTCAACGATCAAGGATGATTGTGGAACCACAACTTGCGAGTGATTTAACTCGTCACCCAAAATCCACAATTTGAATTTGTGCACTATTGGTGAGTCAACCACAATCGTCAATCTTCAAGGCTATAAGATCTGACGATCCTGACTAATTGTGGGATTGGAAATAACATGATATTTAATTCTCCTTTCAATCTCAACAATCTATCCCTGTTGTTGATCTGGCGGTTGCGCATTCGCTGGTCATGACTTAATCCGACTTAATCTGGTTGTTTGTTATATCAACCACAATCGTCGATATTCGAAGCTATAAGATTGGATAGTCTTGAATAATTGTGGGATTGGAAAGAGAAAGTCAATTAATTCTCCTTTCGCTCTCCATAATTCATCCCTATCGTTGATCGATCTTGCATATCCGACGGTAACGATCCTCCAACAGTCCTGTCATTCTTCCTCCTGAGCTTTCTCGCCTTCTGCTCTGCCTTTTGTTCTTTCCATCAATGACAAGTACACTCTTCCGTTAAACATGCCAACAGGGGGAAATGAAGATTCCTTTCAAAGCAGATGCAAGGCTTGTTAAGTAGAGGCCTTAAAAACTGAATCCCAAGTACAAGCAAAAAGTTAATAATGAATTAGATAGAATGATGGAAGAAGGAATTATAGAACCAGTCGAAGAATCTAAATGGATCAACCCTATGGTGTTCCAAGATAAGAAGACAGGAGAAATCAAAATCTGTGTAGATCTAAGAAAATTGAATGATGCATGTCTACATGATCCATTTCCTACACCTTTTACCGATGAAGTTCTAGATAATGTAGAAGGACAGGAAGTTTATTCATTCACAGATGGATTTTCATGCTATCACCAGATCAGAATTGCTAAGGAGGGCAGACATAAGACTACATTTGCAACAAAATGGGGTTCTTTTCAGTACATTGTGATTCCTTTTGGTTTGAAGAATGCGCCAACCATCTTTTCCACGGTGGTGGTCGAAGCATTTAAGGAATTTTTACATAATTTTTTGGAAGTACACTTTGATGACTAGATCGTTTTTATTCTATTGAAAGATCATATTGAATGTTTGAGATTAATGTTGGATAAGTCGAGGCAATGTCAGATTTCCATGAACTTGAAGAAGCGTATTTTATTTTCACCTTTTGGAGTGTTGTTAGGACACTGTGTGTAAGCAGGGGTTGTTGGTAGATCCTTCTAAGATCACTATCATTGTTGATCTACCTCCTCCTACTTCGATGAGACAGTTGTGCACTGCATTAAGACACACTGGATAATACATAAAGTTTATTAAGGGTTACACATAGATAACAACACCTATGGAGAATCTATTAAAGAAGTATAGTAAGTTTCAATGGACAGAGGAATGCCAACAGAGCTTCGACACATTAAAACAGAAAATGATCACTGTGCTGATTTTGGTTTTACCAGATTGGAGTAAGTAATTCCATGTTCATGTCGATGCTTCATCCATTGCATTAGGATCCATTTTAGCACACCCAGGTGCAGGAGATATTGCCCACACTATAGCCTTTTCTAGCAGGAAGCTTTATACATGTGAAATGAATTATACTACCACTGAAAGAGAAGGCATAGCTATGGTATATGCGTTGCATAAGTTTAGACACTACTTTTTAGGAGGACATTTTAAGATGTTTACTAATCATTCTACATTGAAGTACTTAGTCAACAAGACAGTGTTGGGGGGAAGAATATGCAGATGGCTATTATTATTCCATGAGTATGACTTTGAGGTTGTGGTCAAGCCATGATGAATGAATAAGGGACCTGACCACTTATCCAGGTTAGAACATGGAGAGGAACCTACAAGTTTGGATGATACACTACCAGATGCACAGTTGTTGGACATCAATAAAGTCGATGATCAATTCACCGAGATAGTCCAGTTCCTGTCCACAGGAATGGCACCTCGCGAGTATACAGTTATTAAGAAGAAACAGTTGGTAGTCTGCGTTGCATATTTTCAACTTATAGTTGGATAATTATATAATATGGGACCAGATGAAATCTTAACAAGATGTGTTATGGAGTCAGAAGGACCATTGATTCTTGAAGAAGAACATGAAGGCATTGCAGGAGGGCATTATGCAGGGAAATAAATATCACAGAAGATTCTCAAAGATGGACTCTGGTGTCCCACTTTACATAAGGATGCTAAGGAATACTACAGAGCCTATGATGTATGTCAAAGAGTAGGGAAGCCTTCTAGAAGGGATGAGATGCCTTTAGAACCTCAGCTAACTTTAAAAGAATTTGAGAAATGGGCTATTGACTTTGTGGGGCCTATCAACCCACCAGGAAAGTGCATAGGAGCTCGATACATCATCACCGCTACAAATTATTTGACCAGATGGGAAGAAGCAAGAGAAATTAAAGACTATAGTGTAGCTACAATTGCAAAGTTCATATTTGATGATATCATAACCATATTTGGATGCCCAAAGATCCTTATGAGTGATCAAGGCACACACTTCATTAACAAAACTATTGAAGCCTTGAATTAAGAGTTCAAAGTTCACCATCAGAAGAGCACACGATATCACCCACAGGTGAACGGTACAGTTGAAGCTTTCAATAAGATTTTGGAGACAACACTGGCTAATATTTGTAGTGTTAACAAAGATGATTAGGATTTGAAAATTCCAGTAGTGTTATGGGCTTATCCAACTACTTGCACAATGTTAACAACACAGACTCCCTTCAAGTTAGTTTATGGCCAAGAAGCAGTGGTACGTATGGAATATTTGGTTCCTAGTTTAAGAATTGCAACATTTACAAGTATGGATGAGACCAACATTGTTCAAGATAGGCTCGCGCAGTTGATAGAACTATAGGAAGACAGGTTCATTGCAGGATTGCACCAACAGGTACAAAAAGAATGAGAAAAGACTTACCATGATAAACATATCAAGAAGAAAGCATTTAAACAAGGATATTTGGTACTTTTATATGACAACAAGTTCATGAAGGATACATGAAAGTTCATAACACATTGTCTTGGGACATTTGAGGTTTTCTATGTTACAGAAGGTGGAACTACACAATTGAAGACTCTTAATGGAGAATGGAAGGATGGTTTAGTAAATGGGATCCAATTGAAGTTGTATTATGACAACTAGCTGCCTCGCAGCTCTTAGTAAAAGAAAATGAAGAAGGTTTTAGGTACCACGTGCAGTTGAAATTAGGTACCAGACACAGAAAATACAGTCTGCACATGATAAGGAGGGACAGAGAAGAAAACACAGGCTGCTTTGCGTAGTCTACAGTCGAATTAATACAAAGGGCTCAACCATGCAGTGACTCGGGACGAGTCACATGTGAGTGTTGGGGGTCTGTTGGCCCTTGGTCATGTATTAAGGAAAAAAGAGAAGATTAAGTAAGAAGAAGGACAAAGTATGAAGTGTGTGAAAGGCACACAAACCGAGGAAGGGTCGAAGTGGTTAAAGAAGCATAAAAGAAGGAACGAAGTAAAGGAAACAAAGTCGTTGAAAGAGAAGATCAAGGAAGAAAATGAGATAGATCATGGACAAATCAGCAAGAAGAAGAATACACTAATGGGTGTTTTTGAGCACCTTGCGAAGAAGAAGGAGGAACAGGTCAGTGAAGTCCTTAAAATAAGGGTTATCTGGACCTAAGGTTTTGGCAATGTGGATCTAGGGTTTTGGCACCTGTGCTTCGGTACAAGGTTTTCTAAGAGCCATGGAATGTATAAATAGAGGTCTAGAAGAGTTGAGAAGGAGGTGTGATAGTGGTGTTGAGATGTAAGAGTGTTATTTTTTAGGGCATTCTTGAATTTTTTGTCTTCAGCTGGGTGCGAAGATCTACTTTGCAACTGGGTGCATAGGGATAGGGAATAAAGAGGAAGAGAGAGAAGGATCTGCAACTGAGTGCATAGATAGAACCGTATATTTTCATCTATTCTATCAATGAACACAGTTTTGTGGACATAGCCCTAGGGAGAGGGTGAACCATGAAAAATATTATTGTTCTATATGGTTGATGCTTTGTTATTTGTTATCTTTTATATTGTTAGTGCACTATTATTTTTTTCAAGTTGAAGATAAGAAGATATAACTAACTTCATGAAGTTAAGCATAATATTGTTAAGAATATCTAGGTTATTTTGCGTTGTTGGTTTGGAATCATCTTGAATTTCCTCTTGTTGTAGACACCTGTGTCCTGCAACCCCCTTGTTGCTACTTTGGGTTAAACTTCATCTACTTCGCAAGTGTTTCTGTAAGGGCCAATCGTTAGGGTTTATTGGTATGTTGTTAGAGTTGAACCCTGGGTCTACCCCTGACCCAACATATACCCCTTCTTTAATAACTCTTCAAGTTGCATCTACAACTGTTTCAATTCTAGTGTTCCCATTCCGTAAGGTGTATTTGATATCGGGGAAGCTCCTGACACCAAGTCAATAGAGAAATTAATGTCTCTCTTTGGTGGAAATCCTGGAATTTCCCCAAAAGCATCTTCAAAATATTTCAAGACCAGATGGTATTCATTAGTTTCCACTTTATCTATAGATGTCTCTTCCATACAACCTGAAAAAATTTGACATCCCTTCATGAAACTCTTTTTCAATTGCATGGTCGAAATTTATCTAGCAACTAAAACTCTTGGAATGCCTTGAATATTTCCCCATTGTCCTCCCTCATCAAGACAAGTTATTTCTTGTTGTAACAATCTAGGACAACATGGTGTTTTTCCAGCCAATCCATGCCAATTAGAAAACCATATGAACCCAATGGTTTGATTTTCAACTCTACCTTTGTGTTGAGTCCATTTATGTCTATTGGACAATATTTAACAAACTCAATGATCTTTCTTTTAGCCCTTGTGGCTAAATGAACTAACCAATATTTCTTATGCTTAATCCTTTGCAAGTGAAATATTTCAACAATGTTAGAGATGATATAACTATGGATAGCTCCAAAATCAATTAAAATTTCTACAGGTTGGTTATTAATCTTACCTTCTACTTCAATCATGGGCGATTGATACTTTTCTTGTTTGTTGTCCAAGGCTACATAAATCCTTGGAATACTTCCTCCTATGTCTTCAACTATTTCAGACTCCTGAATGTTGTGGAAGTGCTCATTCTTTCACCTTTGTGAGGGAAGTCCCTATATACGTGATTTCCATCACATCCCAAACACTGTAAAGGTTGTTTCCTTGTAATTTTCCAAAATGAATATGTTTTCTTGTTCTCATTTTGGGTTGAATGTCCTTTCTAATTTGTTTGGGAGTTGTTCTCGAAAAGGGGTGGATGAAACACTTTATTCCTTTGATTCCTTTTTCCTTTCATCTTGTCATTCCAAGCTCTTTGGAAGACAAACCTCCCTTTGCTTTCTTATCCTTATGGTCTCCTCCAATGTTCCGGGGTTATCATATTGTATCTTGTCATTTTAGAGTGAAGGTAACCCACTTAGAAACCTTTGGATTTTTACCTTCTCATCCTTTATGAAGCCTAAATAATTTGACAACTTAAATAACCTATTCTCATATTCATCCATTTCCATGCTTCCCAATTTGAGTTCAAAGAACTCTTTCATCTTCCTCTCATAGTAATGCTCAAAAAAATATTCTCTTGGAAGAATCCTTTGAACTACCTCCATGATACCTTCTTCTCATCAATGTGTTTGGCTTGCTTAAGTTGATCCCACCACATGGTTGTATTTCATTTCAAGTGGTAGGTTGCAATTCTTGTTTCTACCCTAGAGGGATAATCATGCAACTGGAAATATTTCTTCATTTCCAATGGCCAAGCCTCAACCTCTTCTCCCTTCATGTGCTCACCATTGAAATTAGGTGGCTTGATTTTTTTGAGTTCACCTTGCAATATGTCTTCCTCGAGCCTTCTCCTCTGCCTCCTAACATGAGATAAACTTGGGCTACTCCATGACCCTAAAATTGCATGAGATCTCCTGGTGGATTTCCTTGGGGAATGATGGAACCTGTTCATACTCCTTGATTTCCTTTCATTTCCATGCTCATCCCTTCTGCTATGGGATTTGGATGTTGTCACTTTTCTAGTACTAGTTTCTTGCTTTGTGCCAGAGTATTTATTGTCTTTCCTCTAAAACATGTTCAGAATATGAAGTATCTCTACCTAGAATTTCATAATATTTTCATTATCTTCACTATAACTCTACACTTCTCTCTACAGGTTTCTGATAGTTAGAGGCTCATGCCTTTCTCTTCTTCCATTATACTATGTCTCATAATTTTCCATGATGATATGTAGCCTTATGAATTCCTCTTCATGACCGTCAGACCCTTAGGAATATTCCATGGATGCGATTCTCATATAGGAACAAAATTGTCTTCTTGTACCTCTAAATTTTGCAATAAAATGTGCATGCAAACAATTTTCTATTAGACAAAAATATATACACTTATGGAAAATAATTGGATTTTTTTTCTTTCTAATTCCACCAATCATCTTCTTTTGTGTTGGTTGTAACTTAAACTACCCAGATCAATTTTATGGGTTGATATATGGATTCTCCTCTCCAATATATTTCCAATGAATTATTTCTTGCTCAATTATGAGCTCTAAGGAAAAAGTTGTAGTTGTTAATTTACCCCTTTTGTACACTTTTCATTCTAGTGCAATTAATCCCATAAACCAACTTCTGTCACTTGTAGAAGTAAATCTTTCAGAAACCGAGGAAAATTTTGTATGATACATAGATAATAATGATGACGGGGAATTCATAACAAATCTCATATTTTCAATTTTATGCTCCAATTAAAAACTATAGCAATCTAGAAATGACAAATTTCCCCCTTTTTACCCCTTTTTCCAGACTTGAATTTTTATCCAAATTGGTTATCTCCCCAAACTATGCACTTATGGAAAAACTTCACTACACCAAATTTTTCTTTATTATTGATCATACAAAATGTTGAGTAAATAAAGTTTTCTAGATTTTCCATGTGGGACCCTTTTCCTCCTCTAAAAATCCCCAAAAAATGGCCCTGAATAATGGATTTTCCCCAATTTTGGCATCTCCAATACAAAATCCTTAGAATCTAACCAATCCCTTCACACAATATTTTCATGTCTACTTTTTTGACATTTTGTACAAGTTTCAACAGTAACTATGCTCTTCCCACTAAGCTTGACCATGATCTTAAAAAACAGGTAATTCAAATTTTCTGGAAAATCAGAGCATAATTGGCCAATGGCCCTATTTGGCACTTATGTAGCCTTGACACTATGGACAAAACCCAAAAAATAATATCTTCTTCTGAGTTATTATGCTTCTATTATGGCCAAAATACAATTTTGGCTGCACACTTAGTTTTTTTTGTTAGACTATAGGACAATTTCTCTTACGTGGTATATTTGATGATGTGGTTATTGATGTGTCATTCTGGGTCCAAATGGAACCGTGAGGTAACACCATGTACCCCTCTTAGCCCACCTGGCCTTGCACCATCATCCTTCATCATCTTCCTTCCCTTAACTCTCTCCTGTTTTCCCTTTATATAGACCTTAAACATTAATAAAATATTAATATTTTACGGGCCCCACCTATACTAACTACCCAACTGGAAGAAATATAAGTTCGGATGGAACATGGGTCTCACCTTATCTTCCAGGTCTCCATGTGGCTCCCATTCATTAGATGCAGCGATCGGTGGGTCACATCCCATACCCTTACCTCAGTGTGCAAACTTGCTTTCTCCCCCAATCCAATGATAGATATTAAGGGAGATCAATGGTGGAGAGACCATGTCACATCACTAACATGTGTGAGGCTTAAAAACCCCTTTGCAATGAGAAATTTGAACTTTCATGCTTCCTAAATCGAATGATGGAGATTAGGAGAGATCAATGGTGGAGAGGCCTTATCACATTGCCAAAGTGATTGAACATTAACACCCCCTCTGCGGTGTGACACTCCAAAATTTTGTTGATACATGGAACCTTTTTAGTGGTATCTTATTGATAAAGGTATTGGGAAAAATTTCTTCTCTACCCATGCGATACTGCTTATGGTACTGAGCTATACCATTGTTCTCATCTGGCTCCCATGTCACCTGCTAGATTCACCACTACAGACTGCAGACCTTGCCATCATGCCACTGAATGCCACCGTGGACCTACCACCATGGAATTACATGTCACCTCTTCTATGTCACTTCTACATGTCCTCCATGCCATGTTGATGTCATGTACGGAAAACCACTCGATTTTTTTCGAATTTCATAATTTTTCCAATTCTTCAAAAAATTTGAATTTTCAAAAAATGTCCCAAATTCATAGAATCTTTTATGACCTCCACGGAAGCTCTAAAATTAAGATTACCATGGAAAATTTGGGCCTCGTATGTTTCAAATCGACTTCTGGAAACAACCAATTACCTCCATGCGTGATTGATTGATGTTTCTAGGAAGGAATTCCTCTTGAATTCACTCATAAATTGGAGATTTTTTCCCAATTTCTCCATGGATACCCAAAAAATTTGTAAATTCAGCCAATTATAGGATTGAATTTACCCATTCAGTGGTTATAAATTATGGATTTTAACCCCTAAATACAAATCTCCCAAAATTGCAGGAAAATTCCCAATCTTTTCCCTGAACATTTTAAACAATTTGCAAACATCCTCTAATATTTAATTATGCAAATTCAAATTCTACATGTCACATATGGACCATGAAGGATCAATTTTGAACATGTGGCTCTGATACCAATCAACAATGTCCCTCATCTTAACCAGGGAACATTACATGCAGAAAATACACATAAATTCAAAAATTTCTTTTGCTAATTAATTCTTGTAGCTTACCAGCTACAAATTAAATACATATTTAACTAGATCATGATATCCATAATTGAATGCATATAAAAAATTATAAATGAACATAATGCATCCACGTAATCATCTACAACAACAAATAAAAACCATCCCCATGCATATGGTAAAAACACCACCATAAAACTCATAAGAAAACTCAGAAAATAGACAAACACTTATATTTTTAAAATGTTTGTGAAACCAACTACTTGGGAAGGAAGCTCCACCCAACTATAGACTTGTTTTTCCAAATTTCAAAAACAAGTCACCCCCAATATGGGCATAGGAATCCACAAGATAAGGGTGCCTCTCACAGTCCACTCACAACTCAATATCCCACAAACCACTTGTATTTTCCTACAACTATCTCAAATTTCCTCTATCTCTCTTCTTATTGACCTTCCCAACCCAAGTAATATACCCCTTCACTGATCTCATTCCATATAGCATCCCATTCATTTATCATGGTCTCTATGGGATGGGTAACTAGGAATATATCTATTGGGAACTCAAGGGAACTCACTGGTAAGAAAACAACAACAAACAATTATTGTTAAAGTGCAACTCACACAAGAGTTCACTATTTAGGCCTAACAACTTGGATCTTCAATATTCAGCTGCAGAACGATCCAAAAATGATCTAGCATGATCCATAATTATCCCATACTTCTTGGTCTAACTCCAGTGCCCTCCTCCTTTCTATCTTCTCGTTGTTCATGTAAAAACTAAATTGAAAAACTGTCTATTCTCTCCCATACAAATTTTCTCTATTTTCCCAAGACAGTTGATTGACCACTCTACCCAATGTTGATTTTACTTCATCTCCATGCTTCCAATAACTATGGGATGTAACTCTCACACCCACCATCTGACATGATTTTAATGATTGGGCTCTCATAGACTCAAACAAAAAATAGAATTTCCCCCTAATGAAAATAAAATTAAGGGAAATGGGTTGAAGTAATACCCATAATAAATTTTCCCCTTGTAACCCTCTTCAACACTCTTTTCTCTTGAACTAGAAAACTCATCCCCCATCTCTGTCCATACCCCCCAGTGATTGACATCACATTATATTTATTAAAACCAAAAAATACTATTCGAATATTACATCACTTAGTCATAGCCACATTCATATCTACATTATGCTTTAATTAAATTGGGGATTATAGTGTGGATGCTACAAGGGAAGGCTTATAGAACCTTCTATAAGGGGATCACCTCATCCTTTGACCTATTCTCACATGTTTTTGCATGGTTTGAGGGTTAGTTAGGGGGCACCCTTGTCCTAGGGTCTCCCTTTAACACACACATGTGAAACAATTGAAGATTTTCTCAAAATTAGGAGGGCGCCCTTCTTCTCTCTCCTCCTTTGAATCACACGTGTGAGATTAGTTACATTATTCTCACTTTGAGGAGGGAGCCCTAGCTTTGAGGATTTTGTTGTAACCTCCAATAGTTTTCTCACATGGTTTTATTCTAGCACGTGGTATTGGCTCATGTTTTTACTCTAGCACATGGTTTCATTGTAGCTCATGGTTTTCTATATGTATGTGTAGTTTTTTTGAGATACCTGCACAAAATATGTAGCTAACAATGAAACATACATAGTTTTCAATGGTGGCTAAAGAGAGAAGACAAAAATTGGAGAAAATAATGAAGAATTTCTATTATTTGAGTAAGAGAAGTTACAATACAAGTGATATACTTTGTATGAAACAACTAACTCACCATAGAAGCCAAGATAATACTTATTCAGTGTGTTCTAGAGAGATGTGAAAAACATTGGCAATTATTGGAGTCAACTACCACCTAGTCCTAGTTAACTAGCCATGCGATCGTTAGTTAACTAGCTAAACCAGAGTGAAATGAGGAGGATATCAATCACACATGTGGAATATGATTTATTGGTGATGATCCCAATGCAAGTGAACATTCATGGTGATGATCTTGAGGTTAGCTTGAAACACTTGGTGATAAAGACAAGGTTGACATGTAACACTTCACTCAACTAGTCTAACTGAAAGGTAATTGAGGATTGACTAGAGGGTATGTGGCACCCTTGTCTAGGGGAGAATATCCTTAATGAGGGGAGAATACCTCAAACTAAGGGACCCTCAACATAGCCAAATAAATTTAGGAAAAGAAAATGAAAGGAAAATTCTAGGTGTGTGTAATATCTCCAACACCTCCCCTGAACACTAATAGGGAGTATACATAATGAATGGGTCCTAGCAACAGAGGCCATATTAGGTAGCCATGAAAAATGAAACTAATAAACACAAAAATAAAGTGAGGAAAGAGGGAAAACCTCATGGGATCCCCCCCCTCATGAGAAAACCTCATGGGATCAAAGTACAATGTATAAAAAAATGAGACAGATAGTTGCTAGGAAACTATGTCCTTCACTCCAAGACGATCGTGCAATCTATGAAATTTTTTCTCAATGAAAGTCTTGGTGAATATGTCGGTAGTTTTCTTGGTAGAAGGGTATTACTACAAATTTATGACCTTGTCATGAACCAACACACTGATATAATTCATATGGATATCAATATGTTTTGTTTGTTGTCTCTGTACTAGATCTCGACAGAAATCGAGTGTACTCTGGTTGTCACACTAGATCACAGTTGAATGGTGGAACTGAATGCCACAGTACATGGCCATATTTCTTGGATAATGATGTTGACTGATCCCATGTACTCAAGATATCTTGAAGATAGAGCAATACCTGACTACATTTTTCTCAACCAACAGATTGGGCCAGATCCCAAACTCAACATGTACCCAAATGTAGACTTGCAATCGATGCCATCACCAACCCAATATGAATCAATGAAGCCTATGATATCCAACTTGCAACCTGATGCATAGTGGATCCCATAATTGATGGTTCTCTGAAAGTATCTGAGGATGCACTTGGTTGCCTTCCAGTGTAATTCATGTAGTTCTGACATGTACCTAGAGACTAACCCTATTGTATATGATAAATTTGGTTGGGTGTGGGTGAGATACAAAAGGCTCCCCACAAGCTGTTGATACAAGGTGTTTTTCACCACTGGTGTATCCCGACCATCCTGAAGTCTAATCCTAGATAAGAAGGGTGTAGGTGAAGAATTGTAGTCTGTCATGTGGAATCTCTCCATAAGATCTCGAGAATATCTATCTTGAGATAGATTGATTCCTAAAGCATCCTGGCTAATCTCGAGACCAAGAAATAAATGGAGTAGACCCATGTACATCATTGAAAACTTGTCATGAAGAATGCCCTTGACCGCAAGAATCGTTGAAACCAAGTTGTCGGTGATCAAAATATCATCCACATACATGATTAGGATCAGAAGTGAGTTGATGGTCCTCAACATGTAGACATTGGGATCGGATTTGCTTCTGACAAAATTCTTGGAGAGAAAGTAGGAGTCAATTTTTGCGTACCATGCTCTAGGCACCTTCTTGAGGCCATAGAGCGACTTTTTGAGTCGAAACACTAAAGATGAATTCTATATGAATCCATCTAGTTGCTCCATATAACTTTCATATGAGATATCCCCATGAAGAAAAAAATTCTTCATGTCCATATGACGTACTTCCTATCCCCAGTCTGCTCCAATGGAAAAGACCAACCTGATGGAATCCAACTTTTCTACTGGAGAAAATGTCTCATCATAGTCGATCCCATGGATATGTTGAAATCCCTTGGAAACCAATCTTGCCTTGTGTATGCTCACCTGTCCGTCCACTGCCTTTTTGGTTCTGTAGACCCATCTGCATATGACAAGATTCTTGTCTAAACGAAGCCAAACCAAATACCAATTATATTTCTCAAGGAGATATTTGTACTCGTCCTGCATGGATGCTTCCCAGAAAGGGTTCCCTACAACCTCTTGGTAGTTATGCAGGTGTGAATGCTGAACCATATAATATTTCAAAGGAATTGTAGGTTCAATGGAAATGAGTACATGAGAAGGATCCTCAAAATTAGATTTGGTCCTCTTCAGATCCACTGGATCCCCAACAAGGTCTCATGCATCATGAAGTGTGGACTATGCCCACTTGGGTATCTTCTCTGGCTCCTCTTCTACATGTACCAACTCTTCATCTAAATGATTTGACTATGCATCTGTATCGTATGAATCCTCCGACTCTATATTGGAACTCATATCTATGGTTTGATCCAAATGTGTGGATTCATCATCCGCAACTAGAGGAAGTACACAGGGCTTTGTGTGTGGCTCATGTGGAATATGTGAGGGAATTTCTTTGAACTAGACATTGTGCTCAATTATGATTTGGTCCATAGAGGGATAAAGTAATTTTTATCCCTTCACACCATTGGGATAACCAACAAATATGCATGAGTGGATTTTTGGATCTAATGCTTTCCTCTTCTTAGAGGGAACATGGGCCCATGCATGTGATTCGAAGATATGGAAGTGGGTGACTTCTGGTTTGTTTCCGCTCCAAGCCTCGAAATGAGTCCTATCCTTCAAATATCTATGAGGAAATCTATTCTGAATGTGATTGACACAGTTATGTGCCTCAACCCAAAGATTGGGAGGAAGTTCATTTCATGTAGCATGAAACTAGTCATCTCTTTGAGAGGTATGTTTTTTCGCTCAACAACCTGTTGAATTCCATATGTTTTCCCTTCATTATTTCCTTTCGTTTTCCTTTTATGAATTTTCCCCTCCCATAAAATTTCTTGGCCATGTATCATACACCTCCTTCACCCCTCTTTTTTTTTATCATGCTTACCATACTTAGCCATTTCCATCATACTTGCAGACTTGTTTTTTATTTCCTTTTTATTTTTCATCCGACTCAACACTTAGTTTATTTTTTTCATCGCAGACTCATGGAATCACAGTTTTGTATTTGATTACTTTTCTACCTCTAACAATTCATCTAAAATATATCAATACTTATCCATTTCATTCATCATGGACTTGCTGACTCGTTGACTCACAGACTTGCATTTTCATTTGAAAAAATTCCACTCTGACTCCTCGGCATGATGTGTCCCCTTATTTTACATTTCTTGAGTCACATTAAATACTGTTTTCATGAACTCAATTGCTAAATTCATTTTTGAAAAGGTCGTTAATTAATGATGTTTATATTGAGGAAAATTACATTTATTTCAAATTAATTCTTTCACCAAGGAAATCTAACTTAAGGGTCATTTTACAGTGCTAAGTGATATTATGAAGAAGCTTTCCAATTTTTTGAATATGGCCATGATAAAACAACATTTTTGCGGGGATACTTTGAACTTGTTCGCCAGAGAAGACCAGAATTACCATTGGTCTAGTTTTTATCGGTATTTTTCAACATTGTCGGATAGAGACAATAATACGGTGTGGACATTAGGAATAGATCTCATTGATTGAGTTCAAGATGTTTTCGAATGTAAACATATCATCACCTGGTGCATTGAAAAATTCATCTAGAACAAACGAACCATCCCATTGCAAATCGACTCCTCTATTTCATTAGCGCCTTCGATTTTTAAATAAATGTTAAAATTTCCAGAGACAAACTTGGTTTGCAAAGGAGAAGATGATAGAAATTTTCTAAAGGGAAAAAAACAATGGAATTGAACTCCTGCAAGAATATATACAAGATCCCTCCTCAATTCCAGAAGACATATCCAAGATTCATGTGAGTTATTTGAAGGACCCTTATAAAGAAATTGCTTGGTTGTTTACTAGAGTTGTTGGTCAAGATTCTACAACAACTATTCCTCAGTTGGAATTATAGATCTTGCATTTCATGGTCTATGAGAACACAATATTCAACTAGGATAAGATCATATAAAATGAGGTTATTGCGCAATTGATGAATTTAAAAACTCAAAGGTGGACCCCGTAACTATGTTGTATCAATCTCTGTGGAGACAAAAGGTCGGCCATTATTTTTATGAAGTATATAATAATTTCATGTCTAAATTTAAGAAATTACTCTTTGGATATGATACTTCTAGTATTTTTTTGAAAGAATTGAACTTTTTGAATGGAAAGGGAATTTTCGAAAAAATGGATGATTATAACATCATCGAGATTTTTTGTTCTCATGAAAAACCTATATTTCTTCCCTATTATGTGCCTGAGAAATTGTGTATCATAGAAGTGGAGAGACAATACAAATTTTGGTTTCATACTTTTTATGAAAAAAGGAAAAATTATTTTATCCCTTTGCCTTGGAAGGTTAGCTAAATTCTTTTAAGAGGAATTTCCAATATTGATGAGTATGATTCCTATTTTGACCAATTTAACATGAGATTCGTAGAAAAAATAAAAGGGTTTGAACCTGATCACCTTTTTTATAACCACATAATATCAGTTGGGCTCATCCTTTTACTTATCAATGCACTTATATTTGGAGAATAAGAGGGTGATATTCATGACCCTCATGTTCAATAAATTGATATAGATGTTGGCAATATAGAGACCATTGTAATCAACACAAAACATCACAAAGGGAGATGCAAAACCTCCAGTGAAAAGAATGGTCAATCACCCACCATTTCCATAGAAGTGTTTTACATATGGTAAACCATCAACTTGGAGTTTCTCAACAAAGAAAAACCTTCAGTAATAATTCAAGATATTATGAAGAGAGAAACCCTCCTCAGGGAAATTTAGAAAACCCCCATAAGATAAAAGTTAAAAGGAAAAGAACCAATTCTCAGCAAGGAGGAGGAGAACTAGAAGCACATGAAAATGATATATTGTTGGATTATATGGACCTATATGTTGATATCGAGAATATCCTCTTCCAGGACGAAGATGAACATGGTCATGAAAATGTACACCATGCTTCTACAATTGTTGTCCAGGATGAAATCTTTTCTGATGAAGAAACCTTTGTTGTACAAAATTGCTCATTTGGAAAGGATTAAAAAAAAACGTTTTTTGAAAGGACCACAAAGAGTAAGATGGGAAAATC
>WSFP011434097.1:0-21303 GCA_009831015.1 Picea engelmannii
TGAAAATATTGTTGAGCGATCATGTTGACCTTCACCCTCGCTAAATTGAAATTTGAAGTCACATATGTCTGACGATAGTTTACCCCTTTTTCGGTCTGGATGGTCAACTGTATGAACAAAGGTATACTCCAGGAACCTCGGTTCTCTAGAAGAGTACTCTCCGGTATAATTTAAACCCTTTTTCGGGCCTCAGGGACTAAATTTACGAAAAAGGATCCCCGACGAAGTCCATAGTTAAGCTCTTTTCAGACTCCCTAAAATTGAAAAGATCGTCGACTAACCTTATTCTTTCACACTCATTAAAATGGTCCAGAAGAACATTCCTGATAGACTCCACAGTTAAGCTTTTTTTAGGCTCCTTAAAAATGAAAAAATTGTCGAGTGACCTTGTATTTATCACACTCGTTAAAATGGTTTTGAATAGATGTCTGGTCGATACTATTTTACCCCTTTTTTGATCCAACTAGAGTATCTTCGAAAAAGGTACCCTAGTGGAGTCTCCTTTTACGTTTTTTCAGACTCTCTAAATATGAAAAATCGTCGAGCTTACCTTCTCTAGGCTCATTAAGAATACATCAAAGGACATTACCATTGTGTGTTTTGTTAACCTCATGTGCATACCTGCATATTTGGCCTAATGTCGACTCCATGTTGCCCTAAACTGAACCATGTGAAGCATGCCTTATACGCAAGCCCTGTAGCACTTTGCCTTTGCGTCTTGACACCTTTGGCCCCGGGAGGGATTTTCCCGAGTGTTCTTGCTCTGAACATTAGTCTTGTTCTTCCGCCTAGAACTAGTATGTTTGTGACACTCATTCCTCCTTTGTAACGTAGAATTATTTTATTCTTTTTCAAGCTTTCCAAAATTATTGAAAAAGACAAAAAAAAGTAAAAAAAAATCAAATATACCCCAAAAAGAGGAAGGGAAAAGTATTTTCTTTTATTGGCAGCACAATGAGTTGCCCTTGGAAAAAGCACATCCTTCCATTTGTTTGTCAAGACTGGGGATTTAATATGACCTTAGGAAGATTTTCTCGCTACATAGAATTGTGTCCTCCTCCATTTGGTTATTCTTCCAAACACATGAAGAGTTTGCGGTGCCTCCTACATCATGAACTTATGTCAAAATATCATGTTGCCCGAGTCTCATATTATGTCGTGCTATTTTCCAAGGGAAGTTATTACCAAGATTTATTCACCCCCCCCTTGTAGATTGTCTCTTACCCTCATGCCCGGTCATCCTGAAAGCCCAATCAAGCCTTTGTTCAAAATCAAGGAAGCCTTCAGTCTAATCATCAAAGATCCTCTAGTTCGTGCTAGATGATCCATGGAAGACGTCTGGGTAGTGAAGTTGTACACTCATATTACACTCCTACAGGATTTTTGAATATTTTGAAGTTGATTCTCGAGCTCTGAAGACCTCATCTCCAGCCATCAAACCTTATCAACTTCTAGAAGATGGATACTATACATGTATATCTTTTTTATTTTGAGATGTAGATCCACAGTGTATTGGTCGCGACTACACTTTATATATTTATATGACATGTATCTACAGTGTTTTTGATTGGTAGCCATGATTTTATTTCATTCTGAACATGGGTATGCCCACCTTAGTGACACAATTGTTATTTTGCAGATGGCACCTACCGCATTCTGGTCCCTGGGCTCACTGGTTTGGTACGCTTATAAAGATTGATAATGTATTTTGGCCATCAGATGCTCTTCTGACCTCACACATTAGGGGGCATCTATTATAACCCTAATTTGCACCACACATGTTTACCTGACATCAGGCCATCTCATTTTCCTTCTTTGCCAAGCCACTACTGAATATATCTTCTTAAAAACACCTTTTTTAAAGGCACACGCTAGGTGACCCATTGCAGCCTGCATGTACACTCTAGTTGACCCGCTACAGCCTATGTGTACATGTTATCTGGCCCATTACAGCCCATGTGTATGTACAAAAGAACAAAAAATGGAAAGTTGTTGACGGAACACACAGTTTTGGGTAAGTTAACTAAACATTTCGACCATGCATGGCCAATCACTCGACTAAATACCTAGATCCTTATAGCCTATAAAAGAATGGGTAGGGGTCCCATTTGAAAAGAGGAAAATCATAGTAAAGAAACTCTACCTGAATTAGCATTCCCCTAGCCTCAACCTTTTGCAACTATTGTGTCAAGAGAAGCATATACATAAGCAGCTGGAGTACAGTTGAAGAGGAGCCCAGGACCAGATTTGAGGAGCAATGCTGACCACATATTGCCAACTTTGGGAGGAGGCTTGCAGTCAAGGAGCGAGTGAAAGCTAAGGGATCGACATCAAACAAAGGATTTAAGGTAGATTTACTTAATCTTGTTTGCACCTTTGTATTGCATGAATGTGGGGTTTTGTATTGGGAGAATAGGAAAAAGTGGAGGCATTTAAAAGGTCATGTTCTGCATGCATGATTAAACCCTTAGTGCTAGTCCATAGGACAAATTTCCCACCCAAAACACCCTTGGTTTACAAACATTGGAATCATTTTAATTTTTAATATTTATGTTGTGAAAAAAATTGGAAAAAGACTTATGTGAAAATTATATCATCGCAAACATTGATGATGATGAACATTTTGGTAAATATTATTTTTAACTTATTTTACTTAAATAGAAACAATCGGATTAGAGAATATAGTTACAAAGAGTAAACTAGTATTCCATGGGTGAGTGAAAAGGAATAAAAACCACCAGAGTAGATAGTATCCATGAGGAAAAGTGGAACCCTACTCCCAAAGATGTGGGATGTGAGCGGACAAGTGTTACGAGGAAAATATCTCTATGGCATGAGGTAAACCACAACAGACGAAATAAAATGTAGAAATAAACTCTAATCCCAAGTAGGCTATATAAATGAAATGATAACAAGACAAGGACAAGATCCTACCTCGTTGAGACGTTTGATGAAGACCACCATTGGGAATGCAACTCAAATCTTTATACTTGCAACTTGTCCTGAAAAACCAAGATACACAAGCATATGGTGACAATATATAATGTTATCATATACATTAGTATAATCCATTAACATACAAGACACATACGCCCATGGAATAATAATTCGAATATTTGCAAGATATCAATTGGACGAGAAAAGAGTATTTATATTAAAATAATCAACATAAGTATATAGGTGACAAACTTATGTAATAGAACATATCAAAACTGAGAAACTAAGTCCCTCCAGCTGGGCCTCCACCACTTCAATCCTCCACCAAAGGCAAGCTCATATAAAGAAGCCAATGAGGTTCTCCGTCACAAAGAAGGAAGAGCTTGGGGGATGAACAAGGGGTTCATACTTTCAAGGACAAAGGGATGCAGGCTCAATATGAAGTGAAATTTATTGAGAGTGTCTTTGCTCTCAAAGTTGAATTGTTCCATTATCAAGGCTTGGATATGGGTCAATTTATAGCCTTCAAATGGAACTGAAGGGCTACTTCAAAGTGTTTCCAGTATATGGAAGGTAAAGGATCATGGATCTTCTGACATGGAATGGAAACCCGACATAAATTTTAATTTTGGGCACCAAACCTAATGTACACCAGATGTAGTGGACAAACATGTTTATATGCTTGTTGTCTAACTGATAGGGTGTGTATATGTGGAAAAATATATTTTTTTGTCTCTAGAAGTTAGAAATCAGGACTTCAAGTCTGCATAGCGAAACATAAATGTCATCCAGGCAACTTGCACGGTGTGAGGAAAACATTGTTGTAATTGATGCCCCCTAATGTGTAAGGTCAGAGGAGTATCTGTGATGGTTGAAATACATTATAATTCCAAGAAGTGGAGTAATGGATACTCAGCTAGAAGTGCTAGTTACGCATGAGAATATTATGATCCATAATGAGTTTGTACAGATGGTTTCCAATCTGAATTACACTGCAGATCCATGTGGAAATATATCAAATAGTTGTTCATGGCCGTGAATATGCAATACAAAGTTTCATAGGTTTTCAAAGTCACAAACAAGGAATAGTGGAATCCAGTGTCAAAATCAATCTGAAGATATCTATATATAATGGAGTACAATCTGATCTTCCATGATCATTGAAGGCATATAGGTATTGGTCCAATGAAAATAAAACAACATATTATGAATGTTAATACTGTAAGCTAGAGGTATTCTACACTATCCTATGAAGGTGCAATTCTACATCATGTGAATAGAGGGGTTGAGGTTGAACACAATGAAGCTTCTTTTGATTACCATTCATTAAGGTATATCATTAACAAATACGAGACAACCTGTCGATAATGAAAGTAGGTATCAAGGCATCGAGTACATTATACAAGTGTGAATAAGGGTGGAAAAACATTTAGTAGACATTGATGTATTTCCAACTGTCAATGGTGGGAAAACATGCCACTGATGATTGTAAGCCTCTAGGTACTCATAAGACTCTAGGTCTCATTTCCATAATAGATAAGCTAAAGTTGATGGAAGGAGACCTGCTGAAAGGAGAGAATTAGGTAATCTCTCATCATTTAACACAAGGTACAAAGAAATATCTTGATGATTAGGATCAACTTGGACGTATAGGATGTTAACAAACCAACAACCCTATGCATCTACTGCATCACCAGATGAAAGTAGTGCACGAAATAAACCCTCTAAATAGAAACCAATAAGAAACATGGTTGACAAAGGGGAGGAAACCACTGATAAGGATAATGGAATCCAAGACATTGCACAAATCCCTATGTGTGAATATATTTCTTGTCATCGAACACAGGGTAAAACCCCGAATCAATGACCAATGAGGAGATGTCAACTCATGGGTTCAAGGTTACCTACCCATAATGAAAGTAGGAACAAGGTGCATGGCAGGACTACAACTTCATGTGACTATGAGATATACTGAGAGTATGACCAACATGCAAAGTCAAGATTTTAGAGAAATGGTCGACACATGATTATAGACTTATTTTGAACAAGAGAAAGAGAGATATGGATAACTCAGTAAGCATATACTTGATGATCAAACTTCGTGATGCAGCAGGCATCAACATACTCTCCATAGGTACTAGAATAATAACCAGTCGGAGGAGTAAACTCTAAGTAGCGAGCTCAGCTTCCTAAGGTCATGATAAACCCATAATTTGGATGATAGTGGACTCAAAAGTTTGACACGGTTGCTGCCAAGATGAGATAATATTATTTTCCCACCCTTTTTTTTCATAGGCAAAGAAATGTGATGATACAGGAGAGGAAGTAACTATCATGAGTAAACAACTAGCTCTAAAAAGTGGATCATACCTATGCTCAATGCAAGTAAGTACATGCGGGACATGGACACTTGGGGGGATGTTTCCTCTTAGGGTACAAGGTGTCAAGATGCAAAGGATATATAAAAGGTTCTTCTTGGCTAGTGATGAAAATTATTGAGGTAATACGCTTATATAGAGAAAGAGTGAACCGACAATAGGCTTAGTACTGCATGCATGATGATGGAATGCAATTACAACTTAACTTCCAGATAATGTCCTTTTTCATAGATTTAGTCTCCTAGGCCAGAAAAGGTATAAAATAATACATAGAAGAACTCTTTTCTCCAATTGTGACTAGAGTATTCATTTTTCATAAGTAGTCTTCTTGGTCCAAAAAAGGGTTAAACTTACACCAAATAGATGTCCTTTCAAATTTATTTCACGAGTGTGAAAGAGACAAGTTCACTCGACAATATTTTCATTTTTTAGACAGTTAGAAAAGAGATTAACCAAGACTTGGAGGGAGTCCCATAGGTAATGGTCAGAATTCTTGTGAGTAAGAATATGGGGTTCGAACACAAAGTCATATTGAAACTATAAGGAACTCCTAGTCTTATGGAAAAAATTATGCATGGGCACCAAATGGCAGAAAGGTTCTAACTAGGGAACCCATGTTTGGTAAGCCTCTACCACTTAATAACGACACTTCTAATAGCAGTAAGAAGGCTATTTGTTGCTAATAAATCTATTCATACCTAGTTCATATGGATCACAGTCATAGGATGGTGCAAGAATGAAAAACAGAGTGACAACCTATCCTATATCTCGATGAACGAATATACCTTCTGAAGGCATGATCGGGAAGTATGACGCTGGAAACTGCAAAAAATACTAGACAAAACCACCAAAAACCAATTCTTTCCCTCCACTATTAGTCCATAAGGTAAACAATTAGCACAAACTATATGAAGTGGGTAAAAAAATTTCTATTGATAGTAAAAATAGACCATTTTACTATACCAGTTAAGTTTTTTCACCCACATAGTGAATTTAAGGCCATTTTTCCCACAATCTTCAAGTGTCGATTGAGGGAGCTACAACCAATGAAAGAAACAATCTTCTCGACAAAGTAAGTGCCCATCCTCTATATTTCAATTTCAATGGTTTAAATTTCAATTTTAGGCCCCGTTTTTTTAGTATTAGAGGGCCTAATATGGAAATTAGGGCATACGTGAGTGACAGTTCATCGGCTCATGTATATGACTCCATATACATGATTTTTACCAAGTTAGACTGCGTACAAGTCCATGAACACATTTTTGAAAGGTTTTAACTCAAAAAATGGATTTTCCCTTGTAGGATGGTGATTGAATGGAGGGAGAGGGATAATGAAGAGATAGATGCAGTAGTCAAAAGGGATGCATAGGTTCAACAAGATTTAAAAAGATGTGGTCTTTATAAATTTTGGGCTCTGAAGGGAATGAGGGCTCAAGTGAGGTTACTCCAGTCGCTAGTAAACTACTAGGATCATGAGACAAAGTCGTTCAATCTCAATGGGAAACCATTGAGGATTGAAGTGGATGATATATATTTTATCACAAGATTGTCTCGATGGGGTGAGGTAGTAAGTATCAAGGCCCGAGGGGCTAGGGGTGGTATGACTATGGAGGAGTAAATTTCCACCCATTGTGTTGCAGGAACATATAAAGTAGGGAGCCAATTACCAATCAAGGCGATCGAGAACCTAAGTTTAAAGATCAACGTGTTTGTACTTACATGGATTTTGGGGTTGACCGCGTTGCACCAAGAATCAAGGCCACTCATGTTTTATGTGGTGGAGTTTTTAAGACCCATTATTTATGACTAGTGTACCTCATTGTTGGCTAACATGAAGAGCGAGTTGATTGATTGCAAACAAGGGAAAAAGAGACATTTTTTATTTTCATCCTTTCTTTGTAGTTTTTTCTTTGAGTGGGCTCCATGATTGAGCCCTAGAGTAGAGTTTACTCCACATGGACAGTGTGATCCAAACATGCCATGGTGGACCGATGTGATGAGGTAGCTAGGAGGTGGTAGGGTGCCAACCCACTACAATGATGAATTATATTTCAGGTGGCACCGACAGGTCATAGCCATTGACGACTACTCTTATGGTGGGATCGACTATAGAGGGGATTCAAACATGCCTTTTCCACCAGGTTCTACCTACTGTGATATTGGTAATAAATTTTTTTATATATTTGATTTTTTTTGTTTTTAAATAAAAATAAAAAGCACAAATATTTTCATATGGTATCAAGTATTAACAATTTCTTTATTACGAAGGTCTAGGTTCGCAATGGATAGAGGGATTACCATGACATCGATGGAGGATTCGAGGAGATGATAACGCGGGAAGATATGTAGAGAGAGTGTTGCAGAATTTAAAGGGGAACCTGTCTCGATTAGCACATAATATTTTTATGGTTCATGTGGAGGATCTGCCAGAGGCTATGCAACGATAGGTGGTGGGTGCACCCTGTGTGTGGGTGGGACCCTTCTGGCATCTCAAAAAATATGTAGTGTGCTACAATAATATGCCTTTGGTGCCACAGATGTGGATTCCATGGTCATATTATGTGCCAACCATATATGTATTTTGAGGGTGTGAACCCCATTTGTACTATGACACCATATTTTTTGAAAGGATGAAATATAAAAAAAATTGGTCCTTGGATTTAATTATATATGTTACAATGTGTACACGCATGAATGTGTTTTCTTTTCTTAGTTATGTGACAAATGTCAATCTAAAATATAATTATAATATGCATAGGATACATGATTAGAACTTATAGGTATGTGATTATAAATAAGAAAATCAAAGTATCATTCTAACAGTCGTACCTATAGAAAACATCGGAGTAGATTAGGATCTCGCACATGGTAACTGTCTTTTAAATGACATACGACTAATTGGTATTCCAAGAGAACTGATAAAGAATGAACATTATGTGAGATGGCACCATGTAATAGCTCTATAAAGACAGTATACCCAGCCATATTATTCATTGATGGCCCCATTTTCGATTGGGGAAAATTGACTTCCATTGAAATGTAGTCCCAATTATCACAATACGAAAAGGATAAGAAATTATTTATGGCCTCATATTTGGTATTCATGATAGAAAATTTCTATCAATTTCCTAAATTTTTCCTCTACAAGAAGGTGAATTGTGAATTTGACCCAGTGACCTTTTGGTACCAACCATTATGGAGGCACAAAGATTCCCTGCATTTTTATGAATTTTTCAACAAATTTGTCTTGATTTTTAAAGGATTGTTGTTTGGAAAAGATACTCCAATAGAATCCTCCCAAAAAAGTAAATTCATGGATAAAAAGGGAACCTTGGAGAAAATAGAGAATTACAATGTTATCAGGATTTTTCAGTTCTAAGGAAAATCCCTTCTTTCTTCCATGCCATATATCCGCCAGAATTTTCATTACAAAAGTTGCAAGGAAATATAATTTTTGGTTACACTTTTTTCATGAGAAATGAAAAAATAAATTCATACCCTTGCCTTGGAAAATTGGGGACTTTGTATTTAGAAATATGAGCAAATTCTATGAATTTTCAAGCCACTTCCACAACCTGAATCTAAAGTATGATGAAAGAATAAAAGGTTTTGACCCTAACAAAAAAAATTTGGAACATATGTTAACAATTGGCTTTAGAAATTCATTTATCCACACTGATCTAGGAGAAGAATAAGATAATAACTTGGGCACTCCTATTCACATTACTGGCGACTTGGAGATGGTACTCAATACCAATGAATTTTACAAATAGAAAGGAAAGGGTCCCAACGAGAAGAGTGCCCAGTCCCCAACTGTTACTCCCAAGAATAAAACATCTTGGATCAGTTATCTAGTGGCCCACCCATCTATAAAGGTGATCCATAGTAGTTTACGTGGAGGAGGAAACAAGAACTTTCCTCTAGGAAAAATTGAAAGATCACATAAACTCCCTCTGAGGAAGAAGGGGAAGAATATTTTATAGGAAGAAGAAGAGAATCACATCAAAAGTGAAATCAACAAATTCTCTCTCTAATATATGGAGCTCAAGGATGACATACATAAAATGATTCCTAACATTGATTAGCTAGGAGGTACGATCCACCAAAATCCTTCATTGGGAATTGTTGATAATGAGACCTTCGATGAAGAAGAGTCATTTGTATTTCACAGCGTTGTCTTTGACAATCAATCTAAGAAATTAATTATTGAGAAGAGTGATGTGAAGAATAAAAAAGGGAAATATCGTGCATAGGTTAACTTAAGAAATATGCGACCTTCCCAAATTTCCAGAATCCATAGAGCAACTGGAGATGCATTGGATGATTCCATTGGTGTTCTCAAATAAGAAAATACAAAGTTAAAGGAAAGGATTAAGAAACTAGAAGAGACTTTGATGCCTCTTGTTGGGTTGACTATGGGATAACCTAGGTTCTCACTACAATATTACCAACAAACCCTTCTACCATCCACCCTTCTGAATAGAAGAAGGAAACACAGTGCACATAGTGCATTGTGCAGTCTCACCTGAGATGGATTTTATGGGTGGCCATAAGACTCAGATGTCTACATCCCAGAGATGGGATGAGTTTCTCTCAGAGGCATTTAACCTACTTATTGTTAACCTTCAAACCCTCATTAGATATTATTCCCAACCACATTCACCACTATTCTAATAGGAATTCATTACTCATTCTAGATGCATTTGATCATAAACAAGTATTAATATATTACAACAAAAGATTCTGATCTAAACACTCGCTATAGCATTCATTTATTTAGTGTTGTTCTGCAGATTCCATTAGCTTATTCTTACTGCACAATGTTCATTCCTCTATCATATAACATATTCATCATACAAACTCATTAAATAAAATACAAACATGGACAATGCACACAGTCACATAAAACACACATATATCGTGGTTCACCCCCCTAGGGCTATGTCTACGAAGATTTGTCGCTTGAGTTCGTTATTCATATTCTCTGCAAATCTTGTGTTGTGAACTGTAAAATTCTTCCATCATTACGTTCAATCTCCACAGATCACTAAACTCTCTGAAATATATTCTACTCAACCCAAAATACCTAATACCATCTCAACAATACATATGTCTACCCAAATGGACAACAACCCTCTCATCGTCCTAATACATTCTACTTATAAAAAAATAGGATACATTCCTTACAAAAACCCTAACCCTAAATGTATTAGGTTTGTCCACTTTCTCCTTAACTTAATCTTGTCTTTTCCTTGATTGGACTTTTTCTCCAACTAAGAACTTGTCAACTTTCCAACGACACCGCAATATTTTGTCCACTTTGTAACTTCTTTTCTCGTCACTACTTTTTCCTCTTTTTCTAGTGGTCCTTTAATTCCTTCAAAACTTCTTCAATTTTACCAAAATTGGCATGTGCCAATAGGTCTCCCACACTCACATCGTGACTCATCCCGAGTCACTCATGGATTCTAGCATCTTTCACTACCTATGCCAGTGCTTCGTTAATCTTTGTTATCCACTTGCATTGGTCCCGAGCTTGGATACTCTTCTCTTTCATGGCCTCTATGACCTGTGCGGTGACTGGAGGTATTAATATCTCTCCCCCCTCCAAGCCTATATTTTCTATGCTCAATTTCGTTGCGTCAATATCTATGACAAAATGCTCCACCTTCTCCTGTAAGGGATCCAACTGAGCCTATCTTGTCATCTTTTGTGCCTGCACCACTTTTTCCTTTTCCTGTAGGATCTTCATTTCTATAGCCATCTTGATCTTCTCTAGAAGTGACATTGTCTTCTATCATTTCTTTACACCTGCCATTACTGCATGCAATTTGTCTTCCTTCCATTGTAGCTCTTGTAGGTCCCCATACTCTAAGAGGTGTGTCCATAGTTGGGCGCTCTTTTTCCACGGCTCTGTCATTCTATGTATATTGTGCATGATATTCTTTGTAGATGTTGTTGTGTCCTACTCCCTTTGGGATATTACTTCTAGAGGATTAATAGGTATTGTGTGCTCCTCCAACTCATTGATTTGTTCCTTATAATTATCCATAGCATGCGTTATTTTCCTTATCTTCTCTTCTGAAGATACTCCCTCTGATTATGCGTTGTCTGAGATGGCTTGAAATAATACATTTAAATGTTTCTCCATTTCGTTCAATTTTGTTGCGCTACCTTCTTCTCTTTCCCTTCTTGGATAATTGCCTCCTTTAGCATGGTATCGTCTTCCAGCTCCAATTGTAAGTTTGTCGCATCAGAACTTCCTCTGGAATGAATCTCTTACACGTCGCTAACCTGTAATTTATACAACACCTTTGTTGGCATCTTGGGAAAATCCAAGTCCAATGTCTCAATGTATTTTAGGGGCTTCTATTCGGTCTCCTCATGAATAAACAACATCTTAGGTAAATTTCACGCAAGAAATGTTATTATGAATAAACAACATCTCAGGTGTCATGATATGCATTGTCTCTCCAGCAAGTGTTCCTTCTCTAGTTTGTGTTGGTTTATCTTTGTGTTTCTGTTATGCCCTTATCTTCAACTTCTCCAACATAGTTTCACTTTAGGTATTTGCTCCAGAATCAACACCCTATGACTCTCGGAATTCTCCCATACTTTTGACAGTCGATCTTCGACTTTGGTGTCTATCAACTCCACATTGTCTATTGCCAGTGATGTTTGGGTTGGAGTTTTGTCGGCCTTTGCCTTCTTTCTAGAGACCCTTGCTTGCTCCCCTGTTTTCTTCTTTTTGGTATATAATGGATAATATTCCTCTGGAATCTATGTATCCATGTCTACAACCTCCCCAATTTCTTCCTCCGCATGTTTCTCCTGTGTCATTGTTCCTATTTCTTCTATGCGCACATTCTCTGTCGTACTTCTTGGTGCCTGGTCTAGGCACAATGAATCTCATCTGGAACCACGCTGTGATTTCTTCTTTGTCCTTATTTTATTTTGACTAGGGTTTCTTGTTGTTACACATGATTTTGGTCGTCATGATGATGTATTGATTATGGTGTACTCAGGCTCTGCATTAGAACTTTCTCCAGAGAAAATTTACCTTCATCTCTTACCAGAAATGACATTTTGGAGGAAGGTTCGCAGGCTACCAATACATTTGCCTACGAGAATGCATGATTCTCGCAGGCTGCCTTAAGCCAGGGTGCAAGAAGTTGGCACTGTGTCTAACTACTAGGGTGCAAACTCTTCCTAAAGAAGGGAAAAAGGTGAATTCTCGAAGCTTCTAGAAGGGAATATTCTAGAAGGATGAGATGGCATTCGAATGGTTATCTAATTACTGGATTTCCTGATATTTTGGGATCATTCTTATCCAAGTAACTAATTCATTCTCTCCTATATATTGAGGGGATTCTCATGGAAAAGGTTAGAAGAAAAACAAGGTTAAGAATACATTGGAGAATTAGTGAAAGATTGTGTGAAGGACTGATGCTATAGCAACTAAGAACTCCAGCAAGGTTATCAAACGTGGTTGATCTTCTTTATGCAAGTGAGCAAGTGTGTGTGTTAGAGCCAAGGGCCATAGAAAGGAGATTTGCAACATCAAGGCTCAAGTTGTAATCTTTTATTTCCATCAATATGATACAGTAATATGTCCCTTTCTCATAAAGCTAAGTCTACTTTATTGTATAATTCCTTGATCATATACATAGATTGACTGTTGAATATATTGAGTTTTTTTCACTTCGATTGGTTTGAGCTGTCCTGGTCTTGACTGCACAAGAGAGTTGGAGTGAAGCTGGAACAACAAAGACCAAAGGAAGTGATCATAAGGTATGTTCATGATTCTTTCCTCCTAGTTCATTCAATAGTCGAAATCTAGGGAAAGAGTATTATTCTGTCTTGTTTTGTTCTAGATCCAGGTGGATCTAGGGAGATCGGTTTGTGTCTGCACTTATGGATTTATCCAATGACAAAATTGGTGACTCCACTGGGGATCAATCCCATTTTCTTTGTGGTTTTTTTGTTTTTCTGTGGCCATTTTCTCTGGTTTCACTTTTCTCCTATCCTATCAGTCTCTGAGTCTTCAGGATATCCTGATAGACCTTCTAGGTCCAGAAGCCTCTTTAAATTTTACTTCATTTTTCAAACTTTTGGATATGTTTAGGAATTCTCACACTACACTTCATTGCAGCCTGCGAGAACTGGTAAGGTTCACACCCTTCCCATAGGTTTCAGTGCGAGGTTATCGCACCTTGCTCAAAGGTGGCCTGCGAGAATCAGTTGATTCTCGCACTGTGTAATAGTGCTTACCTGCGAACATTCTTTTTCAAAATTTTGAATTTGAGTTTTTGTCTTTCTGACTGCCCAAATCAGTTGGAATATCTCTTATGGGTTTCTTGGACTATTGATTGATAACTTTCTTGCTTTAGTTTGAATGTGTGAATAGTCTTAGGGTTTCAAGGCTTTTCTTGCCATTTGTGACTTGAATTTCGTTTCTTGACTCTTATTGGCAAAACCATTCTCTCTGACTTCATATTCTGAGTGTGTTTGATTAGTTGAGAACCAATGATTGGTTGAAGGTTAAGTTTGTTGGTTTTATCATTTGGTTATTGGTTTGAAAGAGAATTTTCTTGTGCAATTGAGAATACTATTTTGGTTTGTTCTTTATTTTTTCTTTCATTGAAAGAGTTGATTGGATTGTTATTGCTTGATTCTTTATGATTTGATTTTCTGCTCTCTCATTGGTATAGTGAGGGTTCTTTTTGAAAAGTGAACACAATGTTTTTCTTTCATCAAATTCTTTTTTTCATTTACAAAACATTGAACATCAAATTTTAGAAATTGTTAAAGTATTGAAAAAGAGAAACATAGAGAATAGTCATTCGATAAATGATTGTTTGCATTGACATTTGAAAGGAAATTTTGCCTATCGTTCATGGTTGATCTGGAAAACTTCTCTCTCTCCCATACATAGGATTCATTGAATGAACAGTGGTACCTTTCATTGTCATCCTTGCATTATTGGGTTAGAGTCATACAACATAAGTTTCACTTCCGTTACCTTTGAGTAAACAACAACTCTTAAAAATACTGCGTAAGCTTAAAATTTATCTAGTAACTCTTTTCTAGGGATCTTTTACACCAACATTTAGCTAGGCTAGTGCTTTGGAGTGGGACGAGAGATACACTCTCCAAAAGATCAAAACACACAATAGCATCTTGAGTTAGGGAGTGTTAAATTTCATTTGCAATATATTGTCCTGGGAAGCCCTTCTAACACAAGTGTCAAGCACTAGGTCGCATTCGTGTTGTCAGAGTTACTCACACTTCTTTGTTGACATCAGTGTAGAGATTGCACGTATTACGAGGGTCACTTGGAGGTATACCCACAATGATGAGTTCATTTCGGGCTAGATACCCTGCCCTTGCGTGTGGATAGGACTGACGACTATTCCCCCAGGCTTTACTATTGTTTGTGGTGACCTTAGTGGCCTATCTCTCTAGGTTATTACCCAAGGTGACTGTGAAGGGGAAAGTATTCACGGTACCTGGAATTAACGTTGATGAAACTCACTCGGGCTCCTTGGAGGGTATACCCACGATTATGTGTGGGAGCTTGCACCAGGGTGTAAGTTCGTTAAGCAGGTCGTCAGCATAACTTTTCCACCATAGCCCCACCCCTTCTCGTCTCGTTGTTACGACATTGGATTTCATCACCAACTAGTGGATTTGAAGTTAGAAGGTCTTGTTTGCTTGGTGATTGCTTCTGAGATTTTGTTTACTAGCGTGTGTTGTTTGTTTCTCGAAGTTGACCATAGGAATTTCTTCACAGAGCTTGTCACTCGTTTACAATAGCTCCCCCACGTCGTTCACATAGAATGCGGGGTTTATCTCTAGAGAATCTAGACAGTTCACAACCCTTCACTACAGCTACACCTAAGGGCTCTCCTCGGCAAGGTGAAACAACAGTTGTTACCACACCACAAGTGGAATCCACTGAATCTCTAGAACCTTTTCGAGTTACCAATACTCAGGAGGATTTTCGAATTCACTATGGTGAACGACCTTTTGTACGATTAAATTCATCCGGGAACTTAGTTGTTACTTCTTCTAGATCACCCGTTGGGCCTTTTCCGGGTGTAGAAGGCCAAGATCCTTTTTGGTCTGTAGGTGATTTACACAGGACTCCTTTTAGTCCTGGTTCGCCTGTGGTCTCTGAAATCAACCCTCCATTGTTTTCTGAGATAGAGACTGTACCGGTGAATACCACTTATCACTTTACTCTCCCTACTAAGATGGCCCATCTCGCGAACACTATGAGTGTCCCAATCGGGTTCACTACAGTTGGACTTCCTCCTATAAACACCCAGTGCACACCCAATGTTACTCCGACACTACAACTCGGTTACCATGCGTTGAATGATTTGTTGAATGCTTCAAATCCAACACCTCCACAAACCCCTTCTGGTACTCTTGGTGGTCCATCTTTTCATGGGCACCCTATTCCCGGTTTTATTCCAACACTTCCTCAATTTCCTTCTGGAATTCCTAATCCTAATGGCACTATTCCATCCATTGCACCAAACTTGCAGATTCCCGTTGGTGGACAAGGTGGAACAATTCACTTTCCTCATGCTGGAAATAATCCAATTACTACACAACCTACGATTGGCACACAACTTCCGGTTGGAATTACACCTATGATAGGGGGACCGACCCCACCTTTTGGACAAAATATACCTCCTGCTTTGGCCCAGTATTGGACTCAGATGCTACAAAATCTTCCTCAAACGACTGGGGGGAAACAACCTACTCCTACTATAGGCCAACCATATCTAGGTATACCTAATCCTATTTGGGGTCAGGGTCAAAATTCACAAGCTCAAGTCCCTACTCAAACTCAAGGTTACAATCCTTGGAACTACTATCCTCTCCAACGACCACTGAATCAGCCAGGGTCTTCCCATTATGGGAAGACTGTGTACAGGCCTACTGGTTTGCCGACAGGGCTTCCACCCCAAATTCACCAGTACCCACAAGTCAATCGACAGTTACCTTTTCTTGCTACTTTGGATTTTCCAGATTTGTCTAGGATTCTGAATGATCCTATTCGTCACTCTCCCCAATGGCCAGTTATTCTAGCCAAGCTTCCATCGGACATTCCTAAATTCGATGGAAAGGTGGGAGAGGACCGAAACAATCACGTTATGACTTTTCACCTATGGTGTTCATCCAACCCGTTGATGTATGACTCTATTTGTTTACGTCTTTTTCAACTAACCCTTACATGTTCTGCTGCGAAGTGGTATATTGAATTGCCACGAGGTTTCTTCTCTGATTTTAACACCCTCGCTATGGATTTTCTTACACATTACCAGTTACCAATCCGTTATGATACTGGGACTGAGATTTTGACTTCCTTCAAACAGACTAAAGGAACTCATATATCTAATCATATTCATCAGTGGCGAAGGAGATGACGTCTCATCAAACTTGAACTCTCTGGTCAATTACTGGCAGAATGGTTTACGAAATCCTTTGTGAACGAAATTGGTAAAGACATTGCCATGGGTGGTGTTGTTACAAAGGAGCAGGCTATAAGTCGTGCTCAATATCTTGATCTCATTTATTCGCAAATGAGAACACTTTACGATTTTCTACCTGAACTACCTCGTCCTGGTACTTCCATCACTTCAACTACTCCAGTTGCCTCGCATGCAGCTGATGGTGTGATTGGTACTATCCATGCCCACTCACATTCTGTTTCAAGTACAACTCCTAAATATACCTCTTCTAATGTTCAAAATTCTCTGTCTCCTGTCACTCCCACCGGTAAAACTTATGAGGTGAACGTCGTTCAATCTACCCCGACCGGTAAAAATAAATCTAAAAAGGGGAGAGGTAAGAATAAGGAGGGAAAAAATAATAATCAAACAGAGAAAATTAAAACTCCTCCTGTTGAAGATCGGGATAAGTGCAAACCATGATACCCTTGCCTTATTTGTGGTGACAATCACTACATGAAGGATTGTCCACGATGTGCCGAAGTCAGTAAGTTCCTTCAAGGCACACCCAAACCATCTACACCGACAGTCTTGTCCCAACCCTTCTCGTCTCAACAACAGGCTCAGTTGGTCATCCATGACCAACCATCTACTTCTACGACATCATATGTTTTAATGTGTACTGGTGATTCTAAGTAGAATAACGTTGCAATCACGACTAGAGCCAAATATTATACTCCATCTAAAGAGAAGGTTGACGATTTACCTCCTACTTTGGTACAACCCTCTCCACCGAATCCACCTACAAACGGTCCTCTTCATCTCGAATGACCGAGCCTTGATATAGTCCTGCGACCCCCTAAGGGTGTTGTTCGCAAGTTGGCTTTCAATCCTCATGCTTGAGTGGCCCAGAACTACATCATTGTGGAAGATCTAGCGCAGGCACCTTCAGCGATGTCAGGCCTTGAAGTCCTTCAGTCTTGTCCTGCACAACGAAAGGCTCTGTTGAAAGCTATAGGTGGAATTGACCCAACAGATACGAATTTAATAGTCTTTGACTTGGATGATCATATCCCAAGGTTACCCCCTCAACTTGCATTGCAAATACAGGTTGTTGTCTCTAACAAGAACATTTGCCGAACTGTTATCAATGAGGGTGCCTCTACGTGTGTAATGTATTTTGCTTGTTGGAAAACCATTGGCTCTCCTCCCTTAAATGAATCACAAAACACTCTAAAAGCCTTCAATGGCTCTAGTTTTAAGCCTTACGGTGTTCTTCCTTTGTTTCTCGTAACACTAGAAGGTAAGACGATCCAAGTTGAAGTGGAAGTCTTCGATGCTCCCCTTGATTATAATCTTATGCTTGGTCGTAGCTGGATCGATTCCATGCACGTTGTTGTGTCAACACTTTTCCATGTAGTACGTTTTCCTCATCAAGGAAAGGTTTTTACAGTTGACCAACTTGCCTTCTTTAATTCTGATACTCGTACTGGCAACGTGTCGTTTATAGATAAAACCCTGTCGGGTTACGAGAATGTCGGTGTAGGCCTTTTAAAGGACTCTTCGTTAATGGGTACTTTCCCCATTCCTCCACCCGATGTTCAACGCCCATCAGTTGCTTCTATCAACATGATCTCCTCTGTACCTCATGAACTTCCTGTGTCTTCTGACCCTTGGATAGTCCCTGACCCTGAAGATCACACTCGTTTCGGTGACATCATGTCATTAAGCCCGATTGAGTCTGCTTATCAGGACATTCAATTGGAAACACCTTTTACCCCCTCTCTTGATGAGTTGTCTCCTGATCCTTTCTGTGTCATATTTCCCACTGATGAGATGATCATGTCCGTTATGGAGGACACCCCTTGGGACGATGGGCATCATCGTTCCATACTCTTTTTGGAACAACACACTCTCGAGAACTATCAATGGATTTCGACTCCATCGACCGTTGTTGTCATATAGACCGTTCCTGGATTGACACATGATGTGTTTTCCGAAGGGAACCTTAGTAATATCTCTCCCACGATTCCCATGAACATATACGTTAAACCTGGGATAGTTGAAAATGTTCATATTGGAGCTTCGTGTTCTCCCGACTAAATTGTCACCTATACATCTCTGTTCAAAGAATTTAGTGACATCTTTGCCTGGAGTTACGAAGAAATGCCAGGTATCGACCCTACAATTTTTGTACATGAGATAAAGACATACTCCGGAGCTAATCTTGTCTGGCAGCGCCTTCGTCTCGTCCATCCACGTAAAGAAGCAGCTATCAAGCTCGAGGTTGAAAAACTTCTCAAAGCCGACTTTATTTATCCCGTGGCTCTGACAGAATGGGTTTCCAACCCTGTTCTGATTGATAAGAAAGGTGGCAGTATTCATGTAAGTGTTGATTATAGAGATATTAACAAAGCCTATCCAAAAGACAACTTTCCAACCCCTTTTGTCGACCAGATTGTCGATGACTATGCTGGAAGTGAAATATTCTCTCTCATGGATGGTTTCTCCGGCTATAATCAAGTTAACATCGCTCCCGAGGACCAACATAAAACTGCTTTTATATGTCCTTGGGGTACTTTTGCCTATAGGAAACTTCCCTTCGGTCTTAAGAACGCTGGCGCGACGTTTCAACGTGCTATGTCTTATGCTTTTCATGATATAAAGAATATCGTTCAACCCTATTTGGATGATTTACTAGCTCATTCTTTGCGATGAGTCGATCACCCCACTCATCTCTGAGCTATTTTCATTCATTGTCGGTTCTATTGTATTCGTTTAAATCCTCATAAATGTGTTTTTTGTGTAGAATCCGGTCGTCTTATAGGTTTCATTATTTCACGTCAAGGGATCAGGGTAGATCCTCTTAAGGTTGAGGTGATTATTAATCTCCCTCCTCCTTATACACTGCGCCAGTTGCAAATTTTGCAGGGGAAAGCAAACTTTCTTCGTCGTTTCATTCCTAATTACGTCGAGATTACTCGTGGTTTTACACGGCTACTAAAGAAAGATTCAGAGTTCGTCTGGGACACCGTTGCTAACAATGCTTTTGAGGCTTTGAAGTTTTCCCTCACGCGAGCTCCGCTTCTCTTTCCTCCTGATTATAGTTGTGATTGTTTTCTTTATCTTGTTGCCTCTGAGTATACCATCGGTATGGTTCTCGTCCAATAGGATGATGAGAACGATGAGCATGTTATTTATTACTTGAGTCGAAGTCTCACATCCACTGAAATCAAGTATCAACATGTTGAAAAAATGGCCTTGACTGTTGTTCAAGTTATTCAACGTTTTCGGCATTATATCCTCTCAAGGAAAACTACAATGATTTCTCATTGCAACCCTATGCATCATATTTTGACACGTCAATTGCTCAGGGGAAAATACTCCAAATGGATTGTTATACTCTAGAAGTTTGACTTGGAATTCGATCATGCCACGTCTAAGAAATCCTTAGTTTTCACTGAGTTGATATGTGATTCTCCTCACTCTGCCACAGAAAATGTAGCAGCAGATTCATTACCCGATGAATCTCTTTTCCTTATTATCACTGACGATCTTTGGTATGGAGATATCATTATATATATTCAAACCCAGACTTTCCAACCTGCTTTGTCTAGTACTGAACGACGTCGCATCTGTTATCAAGCTCATCAATACATTATCCTCAGGGATACTCTTTACTGTCGGGGAATTGACTCTGTTTTTTGACGTTGTCTGACGTTTTATGAAGCTGAGAAAGCTCTGAATGACTTCCATTCCAGAGCATGTGGTGGTCATATGTCTGGGTATGCTACCACCCAGAAGATCTTACACGCACGTTATTTTTGGCCTTCCTTGTTCAACGACTGCATTACTGTCGTTCAGAAATGCCATGCCTGCCTACAATCAAAAAATTTGGTCACATCCTGCTCCTCTTCATCCTGTGGTCTTAGTTGGTCCTTTTGCGAAATGGAGCATTGATTTCATGACATGTCACCCTCACTCGGCCGGGGGGCATAGTTACATCATTGTAGCTATTTATTACTTTACAAAATGGGCCGAGGCGATGCCGACATTCGATAATACTGGAAAGACTGCAGCGTTGTTTCTTTTTAACCATGTCATAGCTCATTTTGGTGTTCCCAAAGCTATCGTCACTGATCACAGTAGTCATTTTAGGAATTTTATCATGTATGAACTTACAGAAAAGTTGGGTCTTCGTCATGATAACTCAACACCCTATTATCTGCAAGCTAATGGCCAGGTCGAAGCAATCAACAAAGTTCTTATAAATATGCTTCGACGGATGATAGGAATTCATAAAACAAGCTGGCACACGATGTTGTTTTCAGCATTGTGGCCATATCAGACATCTGTCAAATCCGCTACAGGGTTTACACCTTTTCGAATGGTCTACTGTGTGGAAGCCATTCTTCCAATAGAATGCGAGATACCTTCTCTGAAGCTAGTTGTTGAACTCTTACCCAATACTTCTGCTGAAGAAGAATGTCTATTGTATCTGATGCGATTAGACGAAACTCGAC
>WSFP011434098.1:0-21300 GCA_009831015.1 Picea engelmannii
CATGAAAACAATACATAAATTTTTACAAAGATTTACTTCTCTAGGCAGTGATCATTTGTCAACTCATGAACCCCTCCCCCACACCTAAGTATTGTGACACCTCACAATCAAAAATATAGGAAACCAGTCAGTTCTCCCAATAGTCGAATATTTAAATCTTGTTAAGTGTAGAGATAAATTTCACAGATTGGTCTGACGAGACAGTTAAAATATGGCCCCACCTATAGGACAAGAGATCCTATATATAGATAAGAAGAGGTAGGAAATAGAGTTTCAAGATAGTCTCAGAGTTAGTTCCCAATGACCAGTTTGTGGAGTTCATTAACCTTAGCCTAACCATACATACTTCATGTCATCTTTGTCTACACGTAATGTCATACATTAGGACAAGTTTAAATTTATTATTTATTTTTTGTCTGATTACCATCCTTGCTAGGTATAATGCCCTACTTCCAGCAATCTTGTTCAGAACTCCAGTGAGTTTACCTAGTCATACCATAGGTCGGTACCCACTGCCAGTAGATCTATTCAGTATCTTGGTGGGTTAGCCTCTTACACCCTCAGAAACTAACCCTTCATATTTTAAGATTTTAGTATAAGATTGCTTTATGCAAGAATATGGGGGGACAACTCTGAAAACAACTTTTTCTTTCTTTTTTTCCAATTGGGATGGTATTTATGTTAAGGATGACTTTCTGTTATATTCCTTAGTGATTCTCTTGATGTAAGGGGTACTTAAGAGGATGTGGCCTATCTAAAGATATGATATAATCAATCTATTTAGTTTGTAGTGGATGGTACCATTGAGAAAGAATAGAAAGGTATCTCTAGGCTCAACTCACTTTCTTCTTTTTTAGTTGTTGTGATGTTTCCATGACTAACCGCTAATCAAACCTCCTTGTTACTTTTTAATAAAGATACTTTACTCACTTACTCAGGTTTCTTGGGAAAAATATACGAGAGACCTCTAAGCTTGATGGTTACGGTATCACTTCCTTACATAGTGGTGAATATTTTCAAGAGAAAATTCTTTTTAAAATTCCTTAAGAAAAAAAAGAAGATGAAAATATTTGCAAAAATATGGCTAATTACAGCAAGTCATTATTCATTTGATGCTTAGTAGACAACAAGGTTCAAATATAGCAATATTTTGAAGAAAAATCCTTTTTTATATTTCCTTGAAACTGTCTACTCCTGGTGAAATAAATACCTACAGAAATCTCTAGAATTTCTTATCAACAAAATTCAAAATTATTTACATATGTACAGTACAAAATTCATAAAACCTTCAAGAACAAGGGGAAACTTCCCCATCTACTAAGGCCAATGCCTTGTCAGTTGACATGACCTATAGAAAATCCTCTTTGGAAATGGGTTTATGATAAAATTTGAGTTAGTGTCCATTTACTACAAAAAGGAGACTTGTCCATCATCAATTGTTTTGATTTTCACAGCTCCATTGTCATATACAGTGACTACCTCGTAAGGACCCAACCACGGGGTGGTGAGTTTTCCTTTGAAGGTTTTAAATCGATAATTCTATTGGTAGAAGTACTTGTTTCCCGTACACTAGCTCATAAGGGTTATGCCCAGTGGTGTTTCTCCAGGTGGTTTGGTAAGCCCACAAAGCCTCTGGAAGCCTATCATCCCAATCCCGGTGATGTAATTGAAAGGTCTTGGTTAAGATAGCTTCCATAACTTTGCTTGTAGATTCTACCTGACCATTAGCTTGTGGGTGGTATGGAGAAGTTTTACAGTGTTTAATCCCATATTTATTTGTTAGCTCTCTCATCAGCTTGGAAGTGAATTGATTTCCTTGGTCTGTAACAATTTCACGAGCGACACCGAAGCGGGTAAATATGTCTTCATAGATAAATTCGATAATGGATTTTTTTGTAGCCCTAGATAGGGATTTTGCCTTTACCCACTTGGTGACATAATCTGTTCAAACCAAAATATAATTCTTCTTACGGGACATGGGTGAAATTGATCCTACAAAGTCAAGGGCCCATTTTTCGAAAGGTTCTATCATAACTTGGGCATGCAAGGGAATTTCCTCAGCTGATGTAGGTCTTCCTATCCTTTGGAAATTATCACAACTCCTCACATACTTGGCAACATCTTTGAAAATGCTAGGCCAATAGTAACCTGAATGTAACACCTTATATGTTGTACGTTTGTCAAAAACATGGCCACCGCATGGTCCATAATGACAACTTCGTAGTATTTCTGGTACCTCATCTTCTCGGACACATCTATGAATAATCAAATCAGGACCTGTGCGAAAAAGGTCATGGCCAACCCAAGAGTAATTAGCACTTTGTGTAATAATTTTAAAATTTTCATGAGGTGACAAATGAGATGGTAACTTCCTAGTAGCCAGATAATTTGCCATATCCGCAAACCACGGGGTATTTACAGAGAGGGAAAAAAGGTGCTCGTCTGGGAAACTATCATCTACGAGAGTATCATCATCCTCATTTTTTATTCATGAAAGAAAATCAGTTACCAAATTCTCCTTTCCAGGTCAGTCAAGAATGATGATGTTAAACTCTTGCAATAGCAGGAGCCACCTAGTCCCTCGACCATTAGTTATGGTTTTATTCATGATAAATCTAATGGAGGAATGATTTGTATGTACAAATACTTTGTAACCTGTAATTTAGTGGATAAAATTGTTAATAGCATGAACAACTTCCAAGAATTCTTTCTTGGTAACTGTGTAGTTTAACTCACCAGGGGACAAGTTCTTGCTCACAAAATAAATGGCATAGGACTGTTGATATTATTTTTTCCCTAATACTCCTCCTATTGCGATATTGGAGGCATCAATGGATATGTGAAATGGGAGAGTCCAATTGGGCCCTCTAAGGATTGGTGCCACAGACAAATTAGCTTTCAGGGTCTCAAAGGCAATTTGACACTGCTTAGTCCAAACAAAATCAACATCTTTTATTAACAATGCAAACATGGGTGCAACAATCTTTGTAAAATTTTCAATAAATTGTCGGTAGTATATGACATGTCCAAGAAATATTATCACCTCTTTCTGAGTCTTGTTGGGTGGAATTCTAACGACAACCTCAATCTTTGCAGGATCGACTTTTATCCCTTCAGATGAAACATGATGTCCTAGAACCACTCCTTCAGTCAACAATATTTTACATTTTTCATGAATTAGAGATAGGTTCATTTCTTGGCATTTGATAAGGACTTTTTCTAAGTTATCTAAGTCTTCTTGGTAAGTGTTTCCATAAACTGTGAATTCATCCATGTATACCTCCACACAATCATGAATAAGATCAGAAAATATCCCTAGTACTTCTCGTTGAAATGTGGCAGGAGAATTACATAATCCAAATGGTAAGACCCTATAGGCATAGGTGCCCCAAGGACAAGTAAAGGTTGTCTTGTCCTGTTCCTCAGGTGATATGAGAATTTGATTCTACCCACTGTACCCATCTAAAAAGGAGAAATACTTCTTTCCAGACATGGTATCCAAAATTTGGTCGATGAAAGGAAGAGGAAAGTAATCCTTCAGAGTGGCTTTATTGAGCTCTCATAAATCAACACAAATTCTTCATTTCTCGGTCACTTTCTTTGGAACCACTACAAGTGGGGACACCCACTTACTATTGGATTTGGGATAAATAAATCTGACGTTTAATAGATTTTGGATCTCCTCTTTTACTATATCTTTGAGTGTTGGGTTCATCCTTCTTTGGGGTTTCCTAAAAGGTGTTACTTCCCCCTAGGTATATATGTGATGGATGCATGTGTCAGGGTGTATACCCTTCATGTCAGTGTATTCCCAGGTGAATGCCCCTAATTGTTCTTTAAGGATACTTACTAACCGTTTTTGTTGGTCTGCATCTAGGCCGAAGCTTATATGTAAAAATTTCCCTGGACTAATCTCATAGGGCATAGTATAAGATATGGAAGACTCATCTATATCGAAGATAAAATATGTCGAAGAAAAAATGGATGGGTCCAATTGTTTCTGAAATTATTCCCCAAACATGTACTCAAATTGGGGAAAAGATTGTGGAAAATCAACACACTTGATAGCATAAATGAACTGGTTTAGCACATTTTCCATTGTGTGCTCCTGAAGTGCCAAGGCATGGTCACTTGGCAATACGGGTTCTTCCCAGTCCTCATTCTCATATGGACATTCAAGCCACCATATATTCTCCATGATAGGTTAGGTTGGAGGGTATATGGTGAGTTTCTGGATAGAGAGTCCATTTGAGATGGTCATTTCTCCCTCTCTACAACCAATAAATGCATTCGTTGTGGCTAACCAAGGTATTCCCAAAATAACGGGATGGCATTTAGTAGGATCCTTTGAGTGGATAACAAGGAATTCTACTGGGTACTCCCATGAGGCTAAAGTAACTATGATATCATCCATAATTCCTTCAGGTATAACCCTAGTCTTATCTGCTAATTCCAAAATGGTTGGGGTGGGTCTAAGAAGAGGTTTTAACTATAATTTTTCCAAGGTAGTAGAGGTAATAACATTGATGGCTACCTCTATGTCTATGAGAGTGTTTCCAATGGAGACCTCATTAATGGTTATGGTCACTACAGGGTTTCCTGGGTTCCCATATTTTTCTAGCTTAGGCTGCTCTGATATGTACTCGAAAATTTCTCCTATCAAATGTATTGTTGGAGGATCATTCTGCTTCCTACCTGGCTTCTTAATACATAATTCTTTGAATACCTTACTGTAGATTGGAATATCCTTAATGGCTTGAAGCATTGGAATCTTGACACAAATAGTCTTCAATTCATTCAAGATGTCAAATTTTGATCGAGTGGTAGGTTTTTCGATTATTAATCTGTGTGGATGAGGAGGGGCCTTCGTAAATTTTGAAGGTTCATTTTGGGGAAGCTTGGGTTCTTGGTCCTTAGGAATAATAACATATTCCCATCTAGTGTCATCCATAGGTTGTTTGGGGTTTCCTCGTCTTATTCTTCCTGATAACTACTGAAGGTCTCTTCATGTCCATAACTTTTCCCAACCTCAGTTGAATCTCCTATAGTGGAACAAGAGTAATAACATATGTCGGGAAGATTGACATCTCAAAATTGTGAAGAGGTTGAGTGGGCTTATTATTTGGATTGGGCACTGGTTGTGTCGATAATAGTGTTGGTCTTGGGGAGCTTGCATTATGATATTGTTGTGGTTTTTTTTGTGGAATAGGAGGTAAAGGTGGTGGAACAAAACCAGGCAGAAGTTGCAGAGTGTTTGGTGGAAACTGAGGATAAGAATGGTTGGACATAGAGATAGGTGGAGCTTGAGGGTTTCCTTGGTTATGAACTCCTCTCCATCCTTGAAGCTAAGGATGTTTTCACTGTGTAGACCAGTTTTTCCAACCTGGTGAGTTCCATTGTTGTTGTTGTTGATAATAGGGTGGAACTTGAGATTGTGGATCTGGGTATGTGGGTTGGTTCTTAGGCTGCCATGGCCTCCTAGGTGAATAAGAGGATTCCCTTGGATCCCCACTCCTATATATGGCTAACAAACCGGGCATTGATGTAAATTTATCATTTGAATGGTCTTATGTGCATAAGACACAAACTAAAATGTTATTTAATGGGAATTCCCTTGAGGAATGCTTCCTCCTACATCTTGGGCATTATATGCTCATTGTTGCATTTTCCTCCTCCTGTTTCTTTCTAATATTTAGGGTGTCCAACTGGGAACCTATTGTTCGTAAGATATCTTTTTTGAAATTCTCTAAAAGTCTCCCTATCTCTTCTCTCGTGATACCACCTGAACTAACTGGTTTTAAGTTTCTATTATAAGGGTCTCGAACATTCTTTCATGTTTTAGCTCTACTCCTCGAGTAATTTTTACACATTTCACATATTTCAAAAAATGGTTTGTGAGAGATGTCACCTGATGCCATCAAGTTAATTATCTCTAGGTATTCATTTGAAATTCCCTTAAGGAAAATATCCCTAATTGCATCATCTGGAAGGTCATGATATTTTGATTTATGGGAGATATAACCAAACTGTTCCATATAATCCTCGAGATTCTCATCTTTTGATTGTTGGATTTTGAAAATATCGTTACGAGATTCTTTGGTCTTGCAGTAGTGTTGGTACTTTTTAAGAAATATATCTTTCATGGCTTCCCAAGACCTAATACTAGATTCTCCCAACCCCATGAACCATCTTAGTGCAGAGTCCTTGAGGGTGGCAGGAAAGAGTTTTAGTTTCTGGGCATCTTGTAAGTAGTTGAGCTTCTACACAAGATGTCGAACTCAAATAGGAAGGTATCTGAATCTTCACTACTTTTACCGTAAAAGGTGGGCAGTGCTAAGAGGGGAATATTTTTCATATTGACATTTGGGGTGGTGTCCAAAATTGGAAACCATAAGGTAGTTTCGGTTTGGTTTCCAACTTCTTCTTCCTCTATGTGTCTTACATTGTTGTGATCCTCTCGATCATCCATACTGGTTTGGTTTCCAAAAAGAGAGTACTTAAGTGGCCTTATTCTTGAAGAGAATGAGGTATCCCTCTTATGGGAAGGTCTTCCTACTGTTTGGGTGTCTGGGACTCTACTCGAGCCGGTTGAGATTATTGGTGCCAAATTTTTTGTTTCAACTTGAGAGACAATTGTGTTGGTTGAATTACCAAACAAGGTGTTTACCTGTTCATGGTCTATGATGTCTTCAAAGTTAGGATCTCCTGATGGTGGTAAAAAAACAAAGGTTGTATTGTTTGGTTCTATGGAAGGCTCGAGTGGTCTTGTCTCCTGTCCTGCTATTACTAATGCCTCAATTTTATGTTCTATAGTGCTCCATGTGTTAGTCTCTTCAAAGACTGCTTTATCTCTTTGAGTTGAGCTAGGTCCAGTTTTTCAGTATCGATCTGCGGATTTTATAAGTGGAACATTCCTTCCCCCAAAAAGATCGGAAGGAACCTTGGCTGAAAGGTCTAATTTAGATTTAATGTATCTACCTTTTGGATCTCTAGGTCTATTCATGAAAGAAAACAAAAAGAAAAAGAAAAACTACCATTGGGTTTGGGGGAACCTGCTATAACAGAAGCGCAGGTTCTTACCTCTCGTCTTAAAGTTCCCCCACCACCAAACTAATACTAAGGTTTAGAAGTGATCTATTTCCTAACTATTTCCTACCTTGAGACAAATCCCTGGGTCACTCATGTGATAGGCGGGAATACTCACCACTATACTACAATGACGCCAAAAATGATGGGTATTCTATATGCACTAAAAAACACTAAAAACCCTTAATTAAAATTTCAACCCGGGGTAAGTAAAATTAGATTTGTAGCACTATATTTGCCTAGGTAGAAAGGCTAGAGGTAATATAGTCTAACTAAGGAAACGTGATATTGAAGGGCTAATATACTCAAGCAAAGACTACTAATGATCAAACCCTACTAAGAAACTTAAACTATGTACCCTAAGTAACCTTTGAACAAAGGATCGATGGATAGTTCTAAGAAATCAAATGAAAAACCTACTTAAAGAAAATTAACTTAGTCATGACAATAAGCAAAAGCAAACTATATAACTAATAAGAAATAACAACAACAAACTACTTTAATTAACCTATTCAAATTCAATAAACAATTATCCTATGAAAGCAAGTAAATAGACAAGCAACTACCCTATCAAAGAAAAATAGACAAGAAAGAAAATACCCTATTAAAGCAAGTAAACAAACAAGCAAGCAAATAACTAACTAACCTATGATAACTTCTACAACAAGTAAATTAATCAAAATTACTCAATAAACAACTAATCAAACTAATAAGAAAGTGAACTCTATTCTTAAATTAAATTTCACAATAAATTCTAATTTATAAAAGAAAATCTCAATCTACTAAATTCAAAGCATCAACAACTACTCTTTATTCTACAATATGGAAACTATTCTTTACTCTACCAAAGCAAGAAGACTATTCTCTAAAAAACAAGGAAACTATCCTATAATCTATAAAAGCAAGGAAACTCAAATATAATGTTGATGGTTATGTCTCCAGTGTCTTATGATATCACGATGGCATTTAACAATTAACGATAAATCAAGAGGGATAAACTCAATATTGACTTCGATAGCAAAGTAAAAAGTGTGAATTAGACAATCCAATGTGATTCTTCAATGTATGCACTAGTCATCAACAGTGTAAAAACACTATTCTATTAAATTCAAATGGATTTTACACTAATATAAGAAAATTCATACTACTTAGATTCATAACTGAAAACTAAACTTACTGTTGGCACAGGGGCAGACCTAGGGTTCAGTTCGAACAGTGCACCAACAAGCCCTAACTACTGGCCCTTTTGGAAACATCTGCAAAGCAGATGCGGTCTCACCCGAAGTAGCTATAGGGGGTTGCATGACACAGGTGTATACAACCAGAGGAAATGCAAAGTGGGTCCACGGCAACACTCTCACACAGATCTAGTTATTCTTTATATTTCTTAAGCCTACTGCATGACGATATCTCATATCTAACACAATATTGCATTAATAGTATATCAGATATTAGAAGAACACAACATCAATCACACACAACAACAGGATATGCATGGTTCACCCTCTCCCTAGGGCTATGTCCATAGAACTTCACTTTATAATATATTAGATGAAATCATACAGTTCTATATGCACTCTTAGCTTGCAGATCTCTCTCTTTCTCTCTCTCCTCTCCCTACGCACCCAGTTGCAGGGTTGATCTTCGCACCTAGATGAAGATCTTACAACACAAACTTCTCCCGTCAAACAATACTTCTCTCTCAGTAATAAAAACAATCACTGATCATACATAATCTCTCTCTCTCATCCCAAGTCATATTAACCTTTATTTGTACATTACAACGACTCTCGGACATCCTTAGGCTGAAACCCAGGTGTCAAAACCCTAAATACCAAAACCCTAGGTCAACTTGACCCACGTTTTTTGGGATTTACCAACATGTCTTTCCTTCCTTCCTGTGAAGTGCTCCAAAGCATCTACCAGTGGATTTTTCCTCTTGTTGAGTTGTCCACGATCCATCGTCCTTGTTGATCTATCTTCCTTGATCTCCCCGTCCAACGACTTGCTTTCTCTTACTTCGTTGCATATTTTCTTCTCTTTTAGTCACTTCGACCCAATCTCAGTCAACTTGTCTTCCACGCAGTTCACATTTTTCCTTTTCTTCCATAATATTCGCTTCCTTCCATAACCAAGGGCCAACAGGCCCCCAACATTCACATGTGACTCATCCCGAGGCACTTCAGGTATGAACCTTCTATTTTACTTCATCTTCGGACTTCGCAGGGAAGGTTGTGCTTTCTACTCTGTCCCACCCTTATTTCCTTGTGAATAATGTTTCTTCTGTGTCTGGTACCCAGTTTCAACTGCACCTGGTACCTATACCCTTCTCCTTCTGCTTTTACCGAGAGTTGTGAGGAAGCTGGTTGTCATAGTACAATTTCAACCGACTCCCGTTCACCAATCCTTCCTTCCATTCCCCATTCAAAATCTTCAGTTGTGTAGCTCCTCCTTTTGTTAAATGAGCAACCTCATATGGACCAATCCAATGTGTTTTGAACTTCCCTGGATGCTTCATGAACTTGTTTTCATATACCAATACCAGATCTCCTTGCTTGAAGGATTTCTTCTTGATGTGCCTATCATGATAGGCCTTTTCTTGTTCCTTTTGTACCTGCTGATGGAATCCTGCAATAAATCAATATTCTTCTAGTTCTACCAACTGCACCAGACTCTCTCGAACAACGTCAGTGTCATCCATATCTATAAATGTTTCAATTCTCGGGATAGGAACTAAATATTCCATGGGCACCATCACTTCTAGACCACAAACCAACTTAAATGGAGTCTGCATTGTCAGCTTCTTACAAGTGGTTCTATAGGCCCATGGCATTGTTGGTACTCTCAAATCCCAGTCATCTCTGTTCACACTGCAAATCTTCGTCATTGCAGTCTCCAAGATCTTATTGAAATCTTCAACTGTATCGTTTGCCTGCGGGTGGTATGGGGTTCTCTTATGATGATGAAGTTCAAATTCTTGAGTCAAGGCTTCAATAGTCTTATTAATAAAATGTGTACCTTGATCACTCATGAGGATCTTTGGGCATACAAACCTAGTTATGATATCCTCAAATATAAACCGTGCAGTTGTAGTTGCACTACAATCCTTAATTGTTCTTGCTTTTGTCCATCTTGTCAAGTACTATGTTGCAGTAATGATGTATCTAGCTCATGTGCGCTTCCCTGGTGGGTTTATAGGTCCCACAAAATCAATTTCCCATTTCTCAAATTCCTGCAAATTCAACTGTGGTGCTAAAGGCATCTCATATCTTTGGGAAGGATTCCCAACTCTTTGGCATACATCATAGGCTTTATAGTAGTCCTTGGCATCTTTATGTAAAGTAGGCCACCAGAGGCTAGCTCTAAGAACCTTCTGCATTGTTGCTTTCCCTGCGTAGTGTCCTCCTGCGATGCCTTCATGTGATTCTGCTAAAATCAGTGGTCTTTCTTCCTCCATAACGCATCTCCTTAGGATCTCATCAGGTCCCATCTTGTATAGTTGTCTGACTATAAGTGAAAAATTTGCAGCGTGTACTACCAGTTGTTTCTTCTGAATGACTATGTATTCGTGAGGTGCCATTCTTGTTGATAGGAACTGGACTATCTTGGCGAAGTGATCATAAATATTCTTGATGGCCAGCAGTTGTGCATCAGGTAGTGTATCCTCCAAACTAGTAGGTTCCTCTCCATGCTCTAACCGAGACAAGTGGTCAGGTCCCTTGTTCATTCTCCCTGGCTTGACCACAATCTCAAAATCATATTCCTGGAATAACAGTAACCATATGCATATTCTTCCCCCCAACACTGGCTTGTTGATTAGGTATTTCAATGTAGAGTGATCAGTGAACATCTTAAAGTGTCCTCCCAACAAGTAGTGACGAAACTTCTGCAACACATACACCATGGCTAATCCTTCTCTCTTAGTGGTAGTGTAATTTATCTCAGTTGTTGAGAGATTCCTACTTGAAAAGGCTAACGCATGGTCAATATCTCCTGCTCCTAGTTGTGCTAACACTGCTCCTAATGTAATAGAAGATGCATCGACATGCACATGAAATTACTTGCTCCAATCTGGGAAAACTAGAATAGGCACAGTAACCATTTTATGTTTCAGTGTGTTGAAGCTCTACTGACATTCTTCTATCCATTGAAACTGAAAATATTTCTTCAGAAGCTTCTCCATGGGTGTTTTAATATGTGCATAGCCTTTAATTAACTTCTTGTAGTATCCAGTATGTCCCAGCGTAGTGCACAACTGTCTTACTGAGGTAGGAGGTGGTAGATCAACAATAATGGAAATCTTGGATGGATCTACCAACAACCCCTGCTTACACACAATATGGCCCAACAACACTCCAAAGGGAGAAAATAAAATGCACTTATTTATATTCAGGGAAATCTGACATTGCCTGCACTTATCCAACATTAGTCTTAAACATTCAATATGATTTTGTAATAAGCTAAAAACAGTCCAATCATCAAAATATGCTTCCAAAAATTTGTGTAAAAATTCCTTGAATGCTTCGACCACCACCATGGAAAAGATGGTTGGTACATTCTTCAATCCGAAAGGCATCACTGTGTACTGGTAGGAACCCCATTCTATTGCAAATGTGGTCTTGTGGTGATCTTCCTTGGTGATCATGATCTGGTGATAACCTGAAAATACATCTGTAAAGGAATATACCTCATGTCCTCCCACATTATCTAGCACTTCGTCGGTAAACAGTGTAGGGAATGGATCATGAAGACAAACATCATTTAGCTTTATGAGATCTACACAGATCCTAATCTCCCCTGTTTTCTTATCTTGTACCACCATAGAACTAATCCATTCTGACTCCTCCACATGTTCTATGATTACTGCTTCCAGCATTCGGTCTAGTTCAATATTAACTTTTTCCTTATATTTGGGATTCAATCTGTAGGGTCTCTGCTTAACTGGCCTTGCATCTAGTTTCAAGGGGATCTTCATCTCTCCCATGGGTCCTTTTATTCCCTTCATATCATTGAACTTGGTTGGGAACAAGTCTTGATATTCATGCAGTAATTTTGTGATCTTATCAATGGTGGCATCATCCCTGTAATCTCCAACATTAGCAAGCTTAGGTTCTTGCTCTGTTCCAATATTAACTTTCTTGATTTTGATCAGCTGGCCAATGAAAGGTAGTTCGACTCCTGGTCCTTCTACGCATCTTTGTCCTTTCATTTCTATGATGTTCACATTCCTAGGATCATCATCTTCATCGACATTGATATTGTAACATCCTTGTAGTTTTTGAAGAGGTGCAGTCCATTCATCCTCTTCTTTCTCCATAGGGAGGCTAAGTGCCTCCTCAAAGACTTTATGTCTGACAACTTGTAGAGCTTGATCTACCATAGGGTGTTGACTTTCAAATAAAAATGTAGCTACAAAATTATGAGTCATACCTTGCCAATCTGAAGTGGTGAGGTGCAATTCTGCTTGAAGATACCAATTGATAGGCATTGTATCTAGTGTGTTAATGAATTTATGCACCCACTGCTCCTAAGGAATTTCGCTCTAGGCCTTCTCACAAATTTTCACATGGTATTTCGGACATATTTGACCTGTGTATCTAACTTCGCATCCTTCAACTTGTTCTAAAAAGCGCGTTGTCATCAACGTGCGACATGTTGGATCATGTAGTCATTGATGCCAATGGTTTGATTGATTGATGTCAAATGATTGATTGATGTCAAAGGATTGACTGATTGATGATTAATGTAATATAATATGTATTTTCCTTGATAAGAATGCATATATGAAGATGGATCAATGAGTTTTCATTGATACAGGATGAAGATGGATCAATGAGTTGTCATTGATACATGATGAAGATGGATCGATGTGGTTTCATTGGTATATGATGCATTGTTGAAACAATGTATAGATGAATCATTATTGTCTTATCATGATTGATAAGGTGCACAAATGGATGAACTCCAAAGTGGTCCCCTTTTGCTGAAATCCCTCACGGGAAGATGCTTTGCGGATTGAGTTATCCTAGAAGAATGGTTGGAGGACCCATGCTTGTATGTGGAATAATGATATGAAGATCAATTAATTTGTTGGTGAAACTATCCTATATGGATACTATTTGTCATGTCGTTTCCGGTGGTATGTGCAACGTCACATAACTCCTCATGGTTTGAGAGTTATGGCCCTACGAAGATGAAGGACCCCCATACGAAAGCTTGAAGCCCCCAAGGTCAAAGAAGTCAAAGTGACCTAAAAGAAGAAATCATCATTTAAATGATAAAGTAAAGTGACAAAGTCAAGGTGGATTATTTAAATAATAAAGATAAGTGACAAAATCTAGAAGGGATATTTAAATGATAAAGTATTGGAGAAATTTCTATTTATGGAAAGTGGTTAACCCTAAAATAAGGAAAATAGGTTAAGTAACCTAGAGGATGAAAGTATAAATAAGATAGCAATGGCCTCTTGCAAAACATCATTTTTGTGGATCAATGGAGAGCTTCTTGTGAGAGAATTTTTTGTGTGGATCTCTTGAGCATGATTGAAGATCTATTCTGAGAGAGAGGAGATCGGGAGGATCTCATGGACGCATTGAAGTTTCAGAAAGTCTAAGATCATGATGGAGAAATTCTCAAAATTATAGAAAAACCCTATTTTCTAGTCCGTACGCGGGATGTCTGTGTATAGGGTGTGTATACGCAAGTTGTCTGTGTATAGGGTGCGTACAATATGTGGGTTGTCAGTGTACATGGAGCATACAGTGGATAAAATCATGGAGATTTTTGGTTGAGCTGATGACAAGATGTTGAAGACTGAAGCAGGTTCCAGATCTGCATTCTATGGGCTCAGATATATCACTAAAACACTGGTATGGTTACATTATTGTCTTGATGGATAGTATTGCTTGTTGTGTTGTGAATGCCTAGGGAATTCTTGGTATGGTTGTTATAATGTGGTTTATGTTGGTTGATGGATTGAGAAGAACTCTTATGATTCAATATTGATATGATGGCTATAGTATGTTGATTTCTTATGCATGATTGAGTATCATTCATATTGATTGGTTGTGGAGCATGAGTAAGCTATTGGAGAGATCGGATGTGTTTTGACTGGCTGGTGGTCAGTTTGGATAGTGAGAAACATAAGAGAATGATAAATTGGTTGCAGAGGATCTGAGTTGATCTTGAAGGATAAACCATAATATATGAGAAGGTATACACAGGTTGTAGTACTATTTGGGAGAGTATACGCAAGTTGTAGTACTTCTTGGGCACATATACACGCAGGCTGTATTACTGGTAGGGCACGCACATACGTGTGTTTCACTACCAACAAGTCGTTTACCTGTTGCATATTGATATATGTTGAGGATTGTTGCCTCATCTCAGTTGATGTAAAGGATGTAAGTTGAGTCTTTCATTATAGAGTTGGTGCTCTTGTAGAGTTGTACTCTATTCAGTTGTTGCTGAAAAACCCCAAGGATTGTAGTCTGTAATAAAAAGAAAATTGTACATACATGTTGTGTTCTTTGTGTTCCTTGTGGTGATGACTTGTTGATGATATATTGTTGATATATGTTGTTGATATGTTTTCACATCTAACTGGTTATAAATGAAAACAATGAGTAATGAGTAAATGTTGAATTCTAACTAATGAGTTTTTTTGTAAGAGGGAAGTTTTGGGAAAAATATCCCCACGCTCATTCACCCCCCCCCCCCTCTAAGTGTGGTAGGTGTGTCCAAAATGACATTGTATCAAGTTTGTGATGTTCCTTTTATGTGTCCCCCACCATCTTGCTGGAGTATCTTTCAAAGCCTCATCCAGTGCCAACAATATCTGTTGTACTGGTACAAATTCTTCAAATTCCAGTAAGAAAGTTTCTAAGTGATTCAAACCATCAAAGGTGGGAAAATTACTTACTGTTGTGCCGATCTAGTGAACTTCTCTGGTCAATCTAGCACATCTCCGCGTAGAGACTTCATACATTTTGTTCTACCATTTATCTAGTGCTTCTTCTGAATCTGATGAATATGCGTTGTCACTTCACCAGCTTAAATTCCCATATGTTGTAGGGTTAATGTAATCATGTTGTCTTGTTGTCAATTTATATATATTCTCTAGCTCATATGTGTGGTCTTCTTCTCTGATGGGTTATGTGTATCTTTGACCTTCATCAGGATCTAGAGGTGCAATGATCCTAAGGCCATCACCTTCAAACGTCATTCCTCTTTTCTTAAGTCAACAAACAGTGGAATTATTGAAGGCCTAATCAATTCCTAACAGCGCAGGATAGGGAAAACTATCATCAACTATCTCAATCACCTCGAAGTCCATAAATGTTCTTACCTCATCGATATCCACGGAGACATGTTCCAGCCTACCAAAGGGGCTTACTTCCTGCTGATTAGCCATCCTAAGCCTGATAGGGGAATAAATCAACTTAGGTTTTCCCATCAATGTCCAGGTCTACTTCATCATAAGATTGACCTCCAACCCTAAGTCGAGGACCACATAATCTATTTCATAATCGCCAATTTGAGAATTAAGGTGTAGTTCCTTATTTTTCCTTCTCTTTTTGGATAGTTGATGTACTGCTTTATTCAGTAGAGGATCTATCCTTCCTATCTCATACATTCTAATCAAAGTTTTTAGTTCTTGTATGGATTTTTCATCCTTAATCAAATTAATGCAAGTACATAAGAATTCCATAAGTCTACTTACCTTGTTTCCTTCTCCGGGCGAAGAAGACTGATCAAAGGCCAGGGGCATTCCGCATTCTCTCACTTATGGTTGTGTATTTGTTGAAGAATATTGATCTCTTCCAAACTCTTTTCTTGTCTCTTCAAATGTCTTCTTCTCTTTCTTTGGATCAAACTCCTATATCTTCTCTGCAACTCTTCTAACTCCTAATTCTTCTGTAATCTTCCCTGGAGTCACCCTGTATTCTTCTGTAGCAGTGCCTCCTCTAGAACGAAGAATATGGGATCTGCTCCATGAGGTTCTGTTGATATTAGTTGTACTTGTTGGTTCCCTCCTTGTCTTTCCTGAAGTTTGACTAACAACGCAGGACACTCTTCTATGACATGTTCAAATGAATTGTAGTAACTACAAGTGGTACAAGGGTTATAAAAATCCCTTACCAAGTGACCTGGTTGTGCACAATTATAACAAATGATCTGACCTCAACCTCGACCCATGCCTCCTCCTCATCCTCTTACTCTGAATCCACCATGAGGGTTGAAGTTTCCTCTTCCTGGGGAGTTAAATTGCGTAGTGTTTCCTTCTTGCTGTACTTCTCCTTGAATTCTATATGTGTGTCTTGATCTTTCATAAAAGAGGTCATAATCCCTACAATATTTCTCATCATGCCACATAGATTTACAGAATGTGCAGTAAATATTGGTAGGTGTCTAGACATATTTTTTCATGTAATAACATTCTCCAGGGTGATGTCTATTTCTACATACCTCACACCATGGTAGAGTAACCAGCGTCAAAGGGATTGGAGCTCCAAAAGCCAAGTATTCATGAAATAGAGTATAGTGATCCTTATCGTGACCTTCTAACATGCATCTGATACACCAGATGTCTTCTCTCTTGCCTTGTCCCTTGTCTTTCTTCATATGTTCGACCTGCAAAGATAAGCTAGTAAACTGACTAAAAATTTGACTCATACCTGAAGTGGACTTTGCCATAGGGGTTGATTCTAATTTCATGGCGATCTCCAGTGCCTTAGGTTGCGAAGCGATCTTCTATTGCATCAAAGGTACTCTAATGTGTGGTAGGAGGGAAGCAATGAACCATTATTTGTTTTGTTCATCTAGAATATAAGAACTCAAATGGCCTGTCAAGGTCTTAAACCTCTGATCAAACTCCCAAATAGGTTCAACTACTTTCTTCTTGATTTATTTCAACTCTGTAATGCATTGTGACTCCAACTTGGGTTTCTTGAATTCTGCAATCAATGCAGTCTTGATCTCGTTCGGTGGTTTTGGCTGGACAATTCCTTGGACGAACTTCATGTACCATCTCAGTGCACGATCTCTCAGGGTAGTACTAAACTGAGCTCTCTTAATAGCTTCATCGGTGACATTCTTAATACTCCATACAACTTCGCATAAGAACTGATGTTTATCAAGATCTTCATATCCATCTCCCCTAAAGGTGGGTAAGCTCATCTCATATGCCATAGATATTCCTAGGGTTCCTGAATGAGTATGAAATGAACCACTTGTACTAGTTCTCTGAGTGTTCTAATAACTTAGGCTACTCTGGTTACCTAATGTTGTTAAAACAACAGGAGGCGTAATACCACTTACTTCAATATTTTGCGCAGTTCCTGAAGTTTCTGACTCTTCTTGGAAAGGTTCTTTAGTCTTCCCTTATTCTTCCCTAGTGGACTCTGAATGTTCCTCGTTCAGTAGCTCTTATTCTTCTCCACTGTAGAACCCTTCTTCCTGTGCTGGTGGTTCATGATTCTTCCCGAACAAGTTCACCAGAGGAACTTCTCTGAAGGTTCTCCCACTGTGCATGTGTTCAACCTTTGTGTCATTGTCATTGTCTGAATTCTTGAACATTATCTTTTTCAATTTGACCCACTATTGTATCTTCAAGATGTTCTTCTCATGCAATAGCATCTTGATCCTCAACTTCAAGAAGTGTAAAAATTTTCCTCTAGGTCCCTTAAAGAAATATCTCTCTGCTTGGCTATATGATTCTACTCTATCAATAGAAAACTCAATGATAGACCCTCCAATGGTACTATCAAACCAGTGATCTACTTCTCTTGACATGGCATTATCAATTCTCTTAACCTTCTTGATCAACGTCGACGTCCAAATCACAGGTGGTTTGAGTCTGATCTCAAACTGGGTATCTGCTAATCTGGCTAGCCACTCGTATAGCTCCTTATGAATTCCTCCAAAGAAAATCTCATGTATATTAGTAAAGATATACCTTTCCAACGAGTCTTTTGTACTAATATTAGCGTTCTTATTCTGACCTTCAGCGAAGTCCTTCTCTTGTTCTTCTATCCACATCTGAATCTTTGTCTTCAATGCAAACCACCTTGGCATTCCCTCAAGAAGATCTTGGTCCCGACAACGGAACCATTTGTTGGCACAAGGGCAGACCCAGGGTTCAATTCTAACAGCACACCAACAAGCCCTAACTACTGGCCCTTTGGGCAACACCTGCAAAGAAGATGCAGTCTCACCCAAAGTAGCTATAGGGGGTTGTATTACATAGGTGTCTACAACAAGAGGAAATGCAAAGTGGGACCAGGGAAACACTCTCACACAGATCTAGTTATTATTTATCTTTCTTAAGCCTACTGCGTGACTATATCTCAGATCTAACACAATATTTCATTAATAGGATATCAGTGTTCAGAAGAACACAACAACAGGATATATGTGGTTCACCCTCTCCCTAGGGCTACGTCCATAGAACTGCACTTTATAATATATTATATGAAAGGATACAGTACTATATGCACTCTTAGCTTACATATCTCTCTCTTTCGCTCTCTCCTCTCCCTGTGCACCCAGCTGCAGGGTTGATCTTCGTACCCAGTTGAAGATCTTACAACACAGACTTCTCCCACCAGACAATACTTCTCTCTTAGTAATAACAACAATCACTCATCATACATAATCTCTCTCTCTCATCCCAGGTCCTCTTGACCTTTATTTATACATCACAATGACTCTCGAACATCCTTAGGCCGAAACCCAGGTGTCAAAACCCTAAATACCAAAACACTATGTGTCTAAAACCCTAGGTCAACTTGACCCACGTTTTTCGGGCTTCTCCAGCCTGTCTTTCCTTCCTTCCCGCAAAGTGCTCCAAAGAATCTACCAGTGGAATTTTCCGCTTGTTGAGTTGTCCACGATCCGTATTCCTTGTTGATCTGTCTTCCTCGATCTCCTCATCCAATGCCTTTCTTTCTCTTACTTCTCTCCATCTTTTCTGCTCTTTTGGTCACTTCAACCCAATCTCAATCAACTTGTCTTCCGCGTAGTTCACATTTCTCCTTTTCTTTTGTAATATTCGCTTCCTTCCATACCCAAGGACCAACACTTACTAATCAACTTCAAATTAAAATTGCAACCTAGATCTAGAAAAGGATATTGCATAAAGTAAAGTAAACTAATCTTATTTTAACAATTCAAAATGCAAAAGAGGAAATGATCATAAAACATAAATTAAATCTTGTTTTCTATTTCAGCATATGACAAGAAATTAGATGAGAAAACTAACTAACAACTAGAAAATAAAAACTAAACAACAATTAGATAAGAAAACTGAAAATGAAAACTAAAACTAGCAACTATCCATCCATCGAAACCTTTCCAAAGAAATCATGAACTAAATACCTTGTTTTAACTATGTTTTAAATTCTATTTCAGCATAAAGAAAATCCAACTATCATCTAATTACACACATGGGTTAGTAGCTAAGATTTCAAGCTAGTTCCTACTAATTAAAAAGTCATTGCATATTAACACTAGCCTCCACAATAACCTGCAAAACTAAACTAAAACAATTAAATTATAAAGAACAATTTATATAGTAAATAAGCATAATGAAAACTCATGTACAGGAAATAAATAAAATGATGACTACACTATTCAATTCACAAGCAAACTAATTAGATATTCACCTAGACTGTTGGTGGGCCCCCCAGCAAGTCGTGGCTACTCTTCAAAGACAAACTACGAGCTCAACAACATGAATTCAACATTAAAATAAGAAATGCAGGTTTACACAGTCTTAGCAAAATGTGTCTGAAAATAGAAAAACAGAGATGAACTATATTTTTCTCTCTAACACTATGTGTCTGACCACTGAGGTGGTATTTATAGATTCACAAGCTGAGAGGTCGACCACTGGAAGGGTCGACCTTCTCTAAAAACAACAAATTGCATTCAAAGCATCATAACTGTCGGTGGCTTCAAGAAACAAGGCGAGCCAATAATTTCCCAGCATAACAACCCAAATCGAGTTGTCAAAAGCTCAGTAGTTGGAGGCCACGAGCACAAGAAAAACCCATGTATTTGATTCTCCCATTGTTGGTCGCCAATATGATAACCACCAAATCTCCCATGGTTTTAGTGTAAGATGGAGTGTCGAATAGAGTGTTGGATGGAGTATTGGACTGAGTGTTGGATAGAGTGTTGGATGCAAAAATGAGTTGTGATTTTTCCCTGTGACACACAAACCGTGAATTAGTTTCCTGAAATCGTTAAAACGTGATGAATTACACACAAAACCATCATAAAACATGAATCATGCATACCTGGTATGAATCATGGCGATTTAACACAAAAACTCTTCAAAACGAGAAAATACATATACACATTTGGTCAAAAATGATCCAATCAACATCATTATATTAACCATATCGCAGGCCCAACAATGTGCGCACTAAGATTGGTTGGCACAGAGGTAAGAGAACCTCCAAGTTTTTATGGTTTAAATGATTTAGAATAATTTTTTAGAAGGTTTGTGTTAGAATTTTTGGAAAGTCAGAGATTACCAGTTTTAGATATTGCTTTAAAATCTACACCTGCACATTAGTGGGGTACTCATAAAGAGAATATCAATAAGTGGTATCAATGCAAAAGAATATTGTGCATTAGATTTGGCACAGAATAGGAGAATAAATATTTGGATAGGTATGATGGGATAGGACAACCTAAAGAAAATATAGACATATGCATAACCCAGTGGAGATTGGTACCACCATAGGAGTGGCCACATCACTTCATTCATACATTAGAAGGCATCACTGGGAATTGGTATACAGAATTGGAAATGCGTAGAGAAACTGCAAATTGGGAGAAGATGCAACACAACTTTGTCACTACATTTTTCCTTTGAGCATGATAATCCAATGATGGATACATCACTGAAGTTGGTAAAAGAAAGCATATTTGAAGAACCAAAAATTGAAATTGTAACATCTTATTAGAATCAGAATAGGCAGACAGTCACACAATTGTTACATGTTTACCACGTCGCAGAAGATGACCCAGCAAAAGAAAACCCATGCAATATCAAGATTATAGAATTTGAAGGGGAAAGAGAAGTAGAAGGACCACAACTAGAGTCATAAGATTTTGTTGCACCACTGAAGATAAAGAAGGTAAACATTGGAACAAAAGATAATCCAAAGATTGCAAGTATTGGTGACTATTGGGATAACCAGA
>WSFP011434099.1:0-21300 GCA_009831015.1 Picea engelmannii
CATGAAAACAATACATAAATTTTTACAAAGATTTACTTCTCTAGGCAGTGATCATTTGTCAACTCATGAACCCCTCCCCCACACCTAAGTATTGTGACACCTCACAATCAAAAATATAGGAAACCAGTCAGTTCTCCCAATAGTCGAATATTTAAATCTTGTTAAGTGTAGAGATAAATTTCACAGATTGGTCTGACGAGACAGTTAAAATATGGCCCCACCTATAGGACAAGAGATCCTATATATAGATAAGAAGAGGTAGGAAATAGAGTTTCAAGATAGTCTCAGAGTTAGTTCCCAATGACCAGTTTGTGGAGTTCATTAACCTTAGCCTAACCATACATACTTCATGTCATCTTTGTCTACACGTAATGTCATACATTAGGACAAGTTTAAATTTATTATTTATTTTTTGTCTGATTACCATCCTTGCTAGGTATAATGCCCTACTTCCAGCAATCTTGTTCAGAACTCCAGTGAGTTTACCTAGTCATACCATAGGTCGGTACCCACTGCCAGTAGATCTATTCAGTATCTTGGTGGGTTAGCCTCTTACACCCTCAGAAACTAACCCTTCATATTTTAAGATTTTAGTATAAGATTGCTTTATGCAAGAATATGGGGGGACAACTCTGAAAACAACTTTTTCTTTCTTTTTTTCCAATTGGGATGGTATTTATGTTAAGGATGACTTTCTGTTATATTCCTTAGTGATTCTCTTGATGTAAGGGGTACTTAAGAGGATGTGGCCTATCTAAAGATATGATATAATCAATCTATTTAGTTTGTAGTGGATGGTACCATTGAGAAAGAATAGAAAGGTATCTCTAGGCTCAACTCACTTTCTTCTTTTTTAGTTGTTGTGATGTTTCCATGACTAACCGCTAATCAAACCTCCTTGTTACTTTTTAATAAAGATACTTTACTCACTTACTCAGGTTTCTTGGGAAAAATATACGAGAGACCTCTAAGCTTGATGGTTACGGTATCACTTCCTTACATAGTGGTGAATATTTTCAAGAGAAAATTCTTTTTAAAATTCCTTAAGAAAAAAAAGAAGATGAAAATATTTGCAAAAATATGGCTAATTACAGCAAGTCATTATTCATTTGATGCTTAGTAGACAACAAGGTTCAAATATAGCAATATTTTGAAGAAAAATCCTTTTTTATATTTCCTTGAAACTGTCTACTCCTGGTGAAATAAATACCTACAGAAATCTCTAGAATTTCTTATCAACAAAATTCAAAATTATTTACATATGTACAGTACAAAATTCATAAAACCTTCAAGAACAAGGGGAAACTTCCCCATCTACTAAGGCCAATGCCTTGTCAGTTGACATGACCTATAGAAAATCCTCTTTGGAAATGGGTTTATGATAAAATTTGAGTTAGTGTCCATTTACTACAAAAAGGAGACTTGTCCATCATCAATTGTTTTGATTTTCACAGCTCCATTGTCATATACAGTGACTACCTCGTAAGGACCCAACCACGGGGTGGTGAGTTTTCCTTTGAAGGTTTTAAATCGATAATTCTATTGGTAGAAGTACTTGTTTCCCGTACACTAGCTCATAAGGGTTATGCCCAGTGGTGTTTCTCCAGGTGGTTTGGTAAGCCCACAAAGCCTCTGGAAGCCTATCATCCCAATCCCGGTGATGTAATTGAAAGGTCTTGGTTAAGATAGCTTCCATAACTTTGCTTGTAGATTCTACCTGACCATTAGCTTGTGGGTGGTATGGAGAAGTTTTACAGTGTTTAATCCCATATTTATTTGTTAGCTCTCTCATCAGCTTGGAAGTGAATTGATTTCCTTGGTCTGTAACAATTTCACGAGCGACACCGAAGCGGGTAAATATGTCTTCATAGATAAATTCGATAATGGATTTTTTTGTAGCCCTAGATAGGGATTTTGCCTTTACCCACTTGGTGACATAATCTGTTCAAACCAAAATATAATTCTTCTTACGGGACATGGGTGAAATTGATCCTACAAAGTCAAGGGCCCATTTTTCGAAAGGTTCTATCATAACTTGGGCATGCAAGGGAATTTCCTCAGCTGATGTAGGTCTTCCTATCCTTTGGAAATTATCACAACTCCTCACATACTTGGCAACATCTTTGAAAATGCTAGGCCAATAGTAACCTGAATGTAACACCTTATATGTTGTACGTTTGTCAAAAACATGGCCACCGCATGGTCCATAATGACAACTTCGTAGTATTTCTGGTACCTCATCTTCTCGGACACATCTATGAATAATCAAATCAGGACCTGTGCGAAAAAGGTCATGGCCAACCCAAGAGTAATTAGCACTTTGTGTAATAATTTTAAAATTTTCATGAGGTGACAAATGAGATGGTAACTTCCTAGTAGCCAGATAATTTGCCATATCCGCAAACCACGGGGTATTTACAGAGAGGGAAAAAAGGTGCTCGTCTGGGAAACTATCATCTACGAGAGTATCATCATCCTCATTTTTTATTCATGAAAGAAAATCAGTTACCAAATTCTCCTTTCCAGGTCAGTCAAGAATGATGATGTTAAACTCTTGCAATAGCAGGAGCCACCTAGTCCCTCGACCATTAGTTATGGTTTTATTCATGATAAATCTAATGGAGGAATGATTTGTATGTACAAATACTTTGTAACCTGTAATTTAGTGGATAAAATTGTTAATAGCATGAACAACTTCCAAGAATTCTTTCTTGGTAACTGTGTAGTTTAACTCACCAGGGGACAAGTTCTTGCTCACAAAATAAATGGCATAGGACTGTTGATATTATTTTTTCCCTAATACTCCTCCTATTGCGATATTGGAGGCATCAATGGATATGTGAAATGGGAGAGTCCAATTGGGCCCTCTAAGGATTGGTGCCACAGACAAATTAGCTTTCAGGGTCTCAAAGGCAATTTGACACTGCTTAGTCCAAACAAAATCAACATCTTTTATTAACAATGCAAACATGGGTGCAACAATCTTTGTAAAATTTTCAATAAATTGTCGGTAGTATATGACATGTCCAAGAAATATTATCACCTCTTTCTGAGTCTTGTTGGGTGGAATTCTAACGACAACCTCAATCTTTGCAGGATCGACTTTTATCCCTTCAGATGAAACATGATGTCCTAGAACCACTCCTTCAGTCAACAATATTTTACATTTTTCATGAATTAGAGATAGGTTCATTTCTTGGCATTTGATAAGGACTTTTTCTAAGTTATCTAAGTCTTCTTGGTAAGTGTTTCCATAAACTGTGAATTCATCCATGTATACCTCCACACAATCATGAATAAGATCAGAAAATATCCCTAGTACTTCTCGTTGAAATGTGGCAGGAGAATTACATAATCCAAATGGTAAGACCCTATAGGCATAGGTGCCCCAAGGACAAGTAAAGGTTGTCTTGTCCTGTTCCTCAGGTGATATGAGAATTTGATTCTACCCACTGTACCCATCTAAAAAGGAGAAATACTTCTTTCCAGACATGGTATCCAAAATTTGGTCGATGAAAGGAAGAGGAAAGTAATCCTTCAGAGTGGCTTTATTGAGCTCTCATAAATCAACACAAATTCTTCATTTCTCGGTCACTTTCTTTGGAACCACTACAAGTGGGGACACCCACTTACTATTGGATTTGGGATAAATAAATCTGACGTTTAATAGATTTTGGATCTCCTCTTTTACTATATCTTTGAGTGTTGGGTTCATCCTTCTTTGGGGTTTCCTAAAAGGTGTTACTTCCCCCTAGGTATATATGTGATGGATGCATGTGTCAGGGTGTATACCCTTCATGTCAGTGTATTCCCAGGTGAATGCCCCTAATTGTTCTTTAAGGATACTTACTAACCGTTTTTGTTGGTCTGCATCTAGGCCGAAGCTTATATGTAAAAATTTCCCTGGACTAATCTCATAGGGCATAGTATAAGATATGGAAGACTCATCTATATCGAAGATAAAATATGTCGAAGAAAAAATGGATGGGTCCAATTGTTTCTGAAATTATTCCCCAAACATGTACTCAAATTGGGGAAAAGATTGTGGAAAATCAACACACTTGATAGCATAAATGAACTGGTTTAGCACATTTTCCATTGTGTGCTCCTGAAGTGCCAAGGCATGGTCACTTGGCAATACGGGTTCTTCCCAGTCCTCATTCTCATATGGACATTCAAGCCACCATATATTCTCCATGATAGGTTAGGTTGGAGGGTATATGGTGAGTTTCTGGATAGAGAGTCCATTTGAGATGGTCATTTCTCCCTCTCTACAACCAATAAATGCATTCGTTGTGGCTAACCAAGGTATTCCCAAAATAACGGGATGGCATTTAGTAGGATCCTTTGAGTGGATAACAAGGAATTCTACTGGGTACTCCCATGAGGCTAAAGTAACTATGATATCATCCATAATTCCTTCAGGTATAACCCTAGTCTTATCTGCTAATTCCAAAATGGTTGGGGTGGGTCTAAGAAGAGGTTTTAACTATAATTTTTCCAAGGTAGTAGAGGTAATAACATTGATGGCTACCTCTATGTCTATGAGAGTGTTTCCAATGGAGACCTCATTAATGGTTATGGTCACTACAGGGTTTCCTGGGTTCCCATATTTTTCTAGCTTAGGCTGCTCTGATATGTACTCGAAAATTTCTCCTATCAAATGTATTGTTGGAGGATCATTCTGCTTCCTACCTGGCTTCTTAATACATAATTCTTTGAATACCTTACTGTAGATTGGAATATCCTTAATGGCTTGAAGCATTGGAATCTTGACACAAATAGTCTTCAATTCATTCAAGATGTCAAATTTTGATCGAGTGGTAGGTTTTTCGATTATTAATCTGTGTGGATGAGGAGGGGCCTTCGTAAATTTTGAAGGTTCATTTTGGGGAAGCTTGGGTTCTTGGTCCTTAGGAATAATAACATATTCCCATCTAGTGTCATCCATAGGTTGTTTGGGGTTTCCTCGTCTTATTCTTCCTGATAACTACTGAAGGTCTCTTCATGTCCATAACTTTTCCCAACCTCAGTTGAATCTCCTATAGTGGAACAAGAGTAATAACATATGTCGGGAAGATTGACATCTCAAAATTGTGAAGAGGTTGAGTGGGCTTATTATTTGGATTGGGCACTGGTTGTGTCGATAATAGTGTTGGTCTTGGGGAGCTTGCATTATGATATTGTTGTGGTTTTTTTTGTGGAATAGGAGGTAAAGGTGGTGGAACAAAACCAGGCAGAAGTTGCAGAGTGTTTGGTGGAAACTGAGGATAAGAATGGTTGGACATAGAGATAGGTGGAGCTTGAGGGTTTCCTTGGTTATGAACTCCTCTCCATCCTTGAAGCTAAGGATGTTTTCACTGTGTAGACCAGTTTTTCCAACCTGGTGAGTTCCATTGTTGTTGTTGTTGATAATAGGGTGGAACTTGAGATTGTGGATCTGGGTATGTGGGTTGGTTCTTAGGCTGCCATGGCCTCCTAGGTGAATAAGAGGATTCCCTTGGATCCCCACTCCTATATATGGCTAACAAACCGGGCATTGATGTAAATTTATCATTTGAATGGTCTTATGTGCATAAGACACAAACTAAAATGTTATTTAATGGGAATTCCCTTGAGGAATGCTTCCTCCTACATCTTGGGCATTATATGCTCATTGTTGCATTTTCCTCCTCCTGTTTCTTTCTAATATTTAGGGTGTCCAACTGGGAACCTATTGTTCGTAAGATATCTTTTTTGAAATTCTCTAAAAGTCTCCCTATCTCTTCTCTCGTGATACCACCTGAACTAACTGGTTTTAAGTTTCTATTATAAGGGTCTCGAACATTCTTTCATGTTTTAGCTCTACTCCTCGAGTAATTTTTACACATTTCACATATTTCAAAAAATGGTTTGTGAGAGATGTCACCTGATGCCATCAAGTTAATTATCTCTAGGTATTCATTTGAAATTCCCTTAAGGAAAATATCCCTAATTGCATCATCTGGAAGGTCATGATATTTTGATTTATGGGAGATATAACCAAACTGTTCCATATAATCCTCGAGATTCTCATCTTTTGATTGTTGGATTTTGAAAATATCGTTACGAGATTCTTTGGTCTTGCAGTAGTGTTGGTACTTTTTAAGAAATATATCTTTCATGGCTTCCCAAGACCTAATACTAGATTCTCCCAACCCCATGAACCATCTTAGTGCAGAGTCCTTGAGGGTGGCAGGAAAGAGTTTTAGTTTCTGGGCATCTTGTAAGTAGTTGAGCTTCTACACAAGATGTCGAACTCAAATAGGAAGGTATCTGAATCTTCACTACTTTTACCGTAAAAGGTGGGCAGTGCTAAGAGGGGAATATTTTTCATATTGACATTTGGGGTGGTGTCCAAAATTGGAAACCATAAGGTAGTTTCGGTTTGGTTTCCAACTTCTTCTTCCTCTATGTGTCTTACATTGTTGTGATCCTCTCGATCATCCATACTGGTTTGGTTTCCAAAAAGAGAGTACTTAAGTGGCCTTATTCTTGAAGAGAATGAGGTATCCCTCTTATGGGAAGGTCTTCCTACTGTTTGGGTGTCTGGGACTCTACTCGAGCCGGTTGAGATTATTGGTGCCAAATTTTTTGTTTCAACTTGAGAGACAATTGTGTTGGTTGAATTACCAAACAAGGTGTTTACCTGTTCATGGTCTATGATGTCTTCAAAGTTAGGATCTCCTGATGGTGGTAAAAAAACAAAGGTTGTATTGTTTGGTTCTATGGAAGGCTCGAGTGGTCTTGTCTCCTGTCCTGCTATTACTAATGCCTCAATTTTATGTTCTATAGTGCTCCATGTGTTAGTCTCTTCAAAGACTGCTTTATCTCTTTGAGTTGAGCTAGGTCCAGTTTTTCAGTATCGATCTGCGGATTTTATAAGTGGAACATTCCTTCCCCCAAAAAGATCGGAAGGAACCTTGGCTGAAAGGTCTAATTTAGATTTAATGTATCTACCTTTTGGATCTCTAGGTCTATTCATGAAAGAAAACAAAAAGAAAAAGAAAAACTACCATTGGGTTTGGGGGAACCTGCTATAACAGAAGCGCAGGTTCTTACCTCTCGTCTTAAAGTTCCCCCACCACCAAACTAATACTAAGGTTTAGAAGTGATCTATTTCCTAACTATTTCCTACCTTGAGACAAATCCCTGGGTCACTCATGTGATAGGCGGGAATACTCACCACTATACTACAATGACGCCAAAAATGATGGGTATTCTATATGCACTAAAAAACACTAAAAACCCTTAATTAAAATTTCAACCCGGGGTAAGTAAAATTAGATTTGTAGCACTATATTTGCCTAGGTAGAAAGGCTAGAGGTAATATAGTCTAACTAAGGAAACGTGATATTGAAGGGCTAATATACTCAAGCAAAGACTACTAATGATCAAACCCTACTAAGAAACTTAAACTATGTACCCTAAGTAACCTTTGAACAAAGGATCGATGGATAGTTCTAAGAAATCAAATGAAAAACCTACTTAAAGAAAATTAACTTAGTCATGACAATAAGCAAAAGCAAACTATATAACTAATAAGAAATAACAACAACAAACTACTTTAATTAACCTATTCAAATTCAATAAACAATTATCCTATGAAAGCAAGTAAATAGACAAGCAACTACCCTATCAAAGAAAAATAGACAAGAAAGAAAATACCCTATTAAAGCAAGTAAACAAACAAGCAAGCAAATAACTAACTAACCTATGATAACTTCTACAACAAGTAAATTAATCAAAATTACTCAATAAACAACTAATCAAACTAATAAGAAAGTGAACTCTATTCTTAAATTAAATTTCACAATAAATTCTAATTTATAAAAGAAAATCTCAATCTACTAAATTCAAAGCATCAACAACTACTCTTTATTCTACAATATGGAAACTATTCTTTACTCTACCAAAGCAAGAAGACTATTCTCTAAAAAACAAGGAAACTATCCTATAATCTATAAAAGCAAGGAAACTCAAATATAATGTTGATGGTTATGTCTCCAGTGTCTTATGATATCACGATGGCATTTAACAATTAACGATAAATCAAGAGGGATAAACTCAATATTGACTTCGATAGCAAAGTAAAAAGTGTGAATTAGACAATCCAATGTGATTCTTCAATGTATGCACTAGTCATCAACAGTGTAAAAACACTATTCTATTAAATTCAAATGGATTTTACACTAATATAAGAAAATTCATACTACTTAGATTCATAACTGAAAACTAAACTTACTGTTGGCACAGGGGCAGACCTAGGGTTCAGTTCGAACAGTGCACCAACAAGCCCTAACTACTGGCCCTTTTGGAAACATCTGCAAAGCAGATGCGGTCTCACCCGAAGTAGCTATAGGGGGTTGCATGACACAGGTGTATACAACCAGAGGAAATGCAAAGTGGGTCCACGGCAACACTCTCACACAGATCTAGTTATTCTTTATATTTCTTAAGCCTACTGCATGACGATATCTCATATCTAACACAATATTGCATTAATAGTATATCAGATATTAGAAGAACACAACATCAATCACACACAACAACAGGATATGCATGGTTCACCCTCTCCCTAGGGCTATGTCCATAGAACTTCACTTTATAATATATTAGATGAAATCATACAGTTCTATATGCACTCTTAGCTTGCAGATCTCTCTCTTTCTCTCTCTCCTCTCCCTACGCACCCAGTTGCAGGGTTGATCTTCGCACCTAGATGAAGATCTTACAACACAAACTTCTCCCGTCAAACAATACTTCTCTCTCAGTAATAAAAACAATCACTGATCATACATAATCTCTCTCTCTCATCCCAAGTCATATTAACCTTTATTTGTACATTACAACGACTCTCGGACATCCTTAGGCTGAAACCCAGGTGTCAAAACCCTAAATACCAAAACCCTAGGTCAACTTGACCCACGTTTTTTGGGATTTACCAACATGTCTTTCCTTCCTTCCTGTGAAGTGCTCCAAAGCATCTACCAGTGGATTTTTCCTCTTGTTGAGTTGTCCACGATCCATCGTCCTTGTTGATCTATCTTCCTTGATCTCCCCGTCCAACGACTTGCTTTCTCTTACTTCGTTGCATATTTTCTTCTCTTTTAGTCACTTCGACCCAATCTCAGTCAACTTGTCTTCCACGCAGTTCACATTTTTCCTTTTCTTCCATAATATTCGCTTCCTTCCATAACCAAGGGCCAACAGGCCCCCAACATTCACATGTGACTCATCCCGAGGCACTTCAGGTATGAACCTTCTATTTTACTTCATCTTCGGACTTCGCAGGGAAGGTTGTGCTTTCTACTCTGTCCCACCCTTATTTCCTTGTGAATAATGTTTCTTCTGTGTCTGGTACCCAGTTTCAACTGCACCTGGTACCTATACCCTTCTCCTTCTGCTTTTACCGAGAGTTGTGAGGAAGCTGGTTGTCATAGTACAATTTCAACCGACTCCCGTTCACCAATCCTTCCTTCCATTCCCCATTCAAAATCTTCAGTTGTGTAGCTCCTCCTTTTGTTAAATGAGCAACCTCATATGGACCAATCCAATGTGTTTTGAACTTCCCTGGATGCTTCATGAACTTGTTTTCATATACCAATACCAGATCTCCTTGCTTGAAGGATTTCTTCTTGATGTGCCTATCATGATAGGCCTTTTCTTGTTCCTTTTGTACCTGCTGATGGAATCCTGCAATAAATCAATATTCTTCTAGTTCTACCAACTGCACCAGACTCTCTCGAACAACGTCAGTGTCATCCATATCTATAAATGTTTCAATTCTCGGGATAGGAACTAAATATTCCATGGGCACCATCACTTCTAGACCACAAACCAACTTAAATGGAGTCTGCATTGTCAGCTTCTTACAAGTGGTTCTATAGGCCCATGGCATTGTTGGTACTCTCAAATCCCAGTCATCTCTGTTCACACTGCAAATCTTCGTCATTGCAGTCTCCAAGATCTTATTGAAATCTTCAACTGTATCGTTTGCCTGCGGGTGGTATGGGGTTCTCTTATGATGATGAAGTTCAAATTCTTGAGTCAAGGCTTCAATAGTCTTATTAATAAAATGTGTACCTTGATCACTCATGAGGATCTTTGGGCATACAAACCTAGTTATGATATCCTCAAATATAAACCGTGCAGTTGTAGTTGCACTACAATCCTTAATTGTTCTTGCTTTTGTCCATCTTGTCAAGTACTATGTTGCAGTAATGATGTATCTAGCTCATGTGCGCTTCCCTGGTGGGTTTATAGGTCCCACAAAATCAATTTCCCATTTCTCAAATTCCTGCAAATTCAACTGTGGTGCTAAAGGCATCTCATATCTTTGGGAAGGATTCCCAACTCTTTGGCATACATCATAGGCTTTATAGTAGTCCTTGGCATCTTTATGTAAAGTAGGCCACCAGAGGCTAGCTCTAAGAACCTTCTGCATTGTTGCTTTCCCTGCGTAGTGTCCTCCTGCGATGCCTTCATGTGATTCTGCTAAAATCAGTGGTCTTTCTTCCTCCATAACGCATCTCCTTAGGATCTCATCAGGTCCCATCTTGTATAGTTGTCTGACTATAAGTGAAAAATTTGCAGCGTGTACTACCAGTTGTTTCTTCTGAATGACTATGTATTCGTGAGGTGCCATTCTTGTTGATAGGAACTGGACTATCTTGGCGAAGTGATCATAAATATTCTTGATGGCCAGCAGTTGTGCATCAGGTAGTGTATCCTCCAAACTAGTAGGTTCCTCTCCATGCTCTAACCGAGACAAGTGGTCAGGTCCCTTGTTCATTCTCCCTGGCTTGACCACAATCTCAAAATCATATTCCTGGAATAACAGTAACCATATGCATATTCTTCCCCCCAACACTGGCTTGTTGATTAGGTATTTCAATGTAGAGTGATCAGTGAACATCTTAAAGTGTCCTCCCAACAAGTAGTGACGAAACTTCTGCAGCACATACACCATGGCTAATCCTTCTCTCTTAGTGGTAGTGTAATTTATCTCAGTTGTTGAGAGCTTCCTACTTGAAAAGGCTAACGCGTGGTCAATATATCCTGCTCCTAGTTGTGCTAACACTGCTCCTAATGTAATAGAAGATGCATCGACATGCACATGAAATTACTTGCTCCAATCTGGGAAAACTAGAATAGGCATAGTAACCATTTTATGTTTCAGTGTGTTGAAGCTCTACTGACATTCTTCTATCCATTGAAACTGAAAATATTTCTTCAGAAGCTTCTCCATGGGTGTTTTAATATGTGCATAGCCTTTAATGAACTTCTTGTAGTATCCATTATGTCCCAATGTAGTGCACAACTGTCTTACTAAGGTAGGAGGTGGTAGATCAACAATAATGGAAATCTTGGATGGATCTACCAACAACCCCTGCTTACACACAATATGGCCCAATAGCACTCCAAAGGGAGAAAATAAAATGCACTTATTTATATTCAGGGAAATCTGACATTGCCTGCACTTATCCAACATTAGTATTAAACATTCAATATGATTTTGTAATAAGCTAAAAACAGTCCAATCATCAAAATATGCTTCCAAAAATTTGTGTAAAAATTCCTTGAATGCTTCGACCACCACCATGGAAAAGATGGTTGGTGCATTCTTCAATCCGAAAGGCATCACTGTGTACTGGTAGGAACCCCATTCTGTTGCAAATGTGGTCTTGTGGTGATCTTCCTTGGTGATCATGATCTGGTGATAACCTGAAAATCCATCTGTAAAGGAATATACCTCATGTCCTCCCACATTATCTAGCACTTCGTCGGTAAACAGTGTAGGGAATGGATCATGAAGACAAACATCATTTAGCTTTATGAGATCTACACAGATCCTGATCTCCCCTGTTTTCTTATCTTGTACCACCATAGAACTAATCCATTCTGACTCCTCCACATGTTCTATGATTACTGCTTCCAGCATTCGGTCTAGTTCAATCTTAACTTTTTCCTTATATTTTGGATTCAATCTGTAGGGTCTCTGCTTAACTGGCCTTGCATCTAGTTTCAAGGGGATCTTCATCTCTCCCATGGGTCCTTTTATTCCCTTCATATCATTGAACTTGGTTGGGAACAAGTCTTGATATTCATGCAGTAATTTTGTGATCTTATCAATGGTGGCATCATCCCTGTAATCTCCAACATTAGCAAGCTTAGGTTCTTGCTCTGTTCCAATATTAACTTTCTTGATTTTGATCAGCTGGCCAATGAAAGGTAGTTCGACTCCTGGTCCTTCTACGCATCTTTGTCCTTTCATTTCTATGATGTTCACATTCCTAGGATCATCATCTTCATCGACATTGATATTGTAACATCCTTGTAGTTTTTGAAGAGGTGCAGTCCATTCATCCTCTTCTTTCTCCATAGGGAGGCTAAGTGCCTCCTCAAAGACTTTATGTCTGACAACTTGTAGAGCTTGATCTACCATAGGGTGTTGACTTTCAAATAAAAATGTAGCTACAAAATTATGAGTCATACCTTGCCAATCTGAAGTGGTGAGGTGCAATTCTGCTTGAAGATACCAATTGATAGGCATTGTATCTAGTGTGTTAATGAATTTATGCACCCACTGCTCCTAAGGAATTTCGCTCTAGGCCTTCTCACAAATTTTCACATGGTATTTCGGACATATTTGACCTGTGTATCTAACTTCGCATCCTTCAACTTGTTCTAAAAAGCGCGTTGTCATCAACGTGCGACATGTTGGATCATGTAGTCATTGATGCCAATGGTTTGATTGATTGATGTCAAATGATTGATTGATGTCAAAGGATTGACTGATTGATGATTAATGTAATATAATATGTATTTTCCTTGATAAGAATGCATATATGAAGATGGATCAATGAGTTTTCATTGATACAGGATGAAGATGGATCAATGAGTTGTCATTGATACATGATGAAGATGGATCGATGTGGTTTCATTGGTATATGATGCATTGTTGAAACAATGTATAGATGAATCATTATTGTCTTATCATGATTGATAAGGTGCACAAATGGATGAACTCCAAAGTGGTCCCCTTTTGCTGAAATCCCTCACGGGAAGATGCTTTGCGGATTGAGTTATCCTAGAAGAATGGTTGGAGGACCCATGCTTGTATGTGGAATAATGATATGAAGATCAATTAATTTGTTGGTGAAACTATCCTATATGGATACTATTTGTCATGTCGTTTCCGGTGGTATGTGCAACGTCACATAACTCCTCATGGTTTGAGAGTTATGGCCCTACGAAGATGAAGGACCCCCATACGAAAGCTTGAAGCCCCCAAGGTCAAAGAAGTCAAAGTGACCTAAAAGAAGAAATCATCATTTAAATGATAAAGTAAAGTGACAAAGTCAAGGTGGATTATTTAAATAATAAAGATAAGTGACAAAATCTAGAAGGGATATTTAAATGATAAAGTATTGGAGAAATTTCTATTTATGGAAAGTGGTTAACCCTAAAATAAGGAAAATAGGTTAAGTAACCTAGAGGATGAAAGTATAAATAAGATAGCAATGGCCTCTTGCAAAACATCATTTTTGTGGATCAATGGAGAGCTTCTTGTGAGAGAATTTTTTGTGTGGATCTCTTGAGCATGATTGAAGATCTATTCTGAGAGAGAGGAGATCGGGAGGATCTCATGGACGCATTGAAGTTTCAGAAAGTCTAAGATCATGATGGAGAAATTCTCAAAATTATAGAAAAACCCTATTTTCTAGTCCGTACGCGGGATGTCTGTGTATAGGGTGTGTATACGCAAGTTGTCTGTGTATAGGGTGCGTACAATATGTGGGTTGTCAGTGTACATGGAGCATACAGTGGATAAAATCATGGAGATTTTTGGTTGAGCTGATGACAAGATGTTGAAGACTGAAGCAGGTTCCAGATCTGCATTCTATGGGCTCAGATATATCACTAAAACACTGGTATGGTTACATTATTGTCTTGATGGATAGTATTGCTTGTTGTGTTGTGAATGCCTAGGGAATTCTTGGTATGGTTGTTATAATGTGGTTTATGTTGGTTGATGGATTGAGAAGAACTCTTATGATTCAATATTGATATGATGGCTATAGTATGTTGATTTCTTATGCATGATTGAGTATCATTCATATTGATTGGTTGTGGAGCATGAGTAAGCTATTGGAGAGATCGGATGTGTTTTGACTGGCTGGTGGTCAGTTTGGATAGTGAGAAACATAAGAGAATGATAAATTGGTTGCAGAGGATCTGAGTTGATCTTGAAGGATAAACCATAATATATGAGAAGGTATACACAGGTTGTAGTACTATTTGGGAGAGTATACGCAAGTTGTAGTACTTCTTGGGCACATATACACGCAGGCTGTATTACTGGTAGGGCACGCACATACGTGTGTTTCACTACCAACAAGTCGTTTACCTGTTGCATATTGATATATGTTGAGGATTGTTGCCTCATCTCAGTTGATGTAAAGGATGTAAGTTGAGTCTTTCATTATAGAGTTGGTGCTCTTGTAGAGTTGTACTCTATTCAGTTGTTGCTGAAAAACCCCAAGGATTGTAGTCTGTAATAAAAAGAAAATTGTACATACATGTTGTGTTCTTTGTGTTCCTTGTGGTGATGACTTGTTGATGATATATTGTTGATATATGTTGTTGATATGTTTTCACATCTAACTGGTTATAAATGAAAACAATGAGTAATGAGTAAATGTTGAATTCTAACTAATGAGTTTTTTTGTAAGAGGGAAGTTTTGGGAAAAATATCCCCACGCTCATTCACCCCCCCCCCCCTCTAAGTGTGGTAGGTGTGTCCAAAATGACATTGTATCAAGTTTGTGATGTTCCTTTTATGTGTCCCCCACCATCTTGCTGGAGTATCTTTCAAAGCCTCATCCAGTGCCAACAATATCTGTTGTACTGGTACAAATTCTTCAAATTCCAGTAAGAAAGTTTCTAAGTGATTCAAACCATCAAAGGTGGGAAAATTACTTACTGTTGTGCCGATCTAGTGAACTTCTCTGGTCAATCTAGCACATCTCCGCGTAGAGACTTCATACATTTTGTTCTACCATTTATCTAGTGCTTCTTCTGAATCTGATGAATATGCGTTGTCACTTCACCAGCTTAAATTCCCATATGTTGTAGGGTTAATGTAATCATGTTGTCTTGTTGTCAATTTATATATATTCTCTAGCTCATATGTGTGGTCTTCTTCTCTGATGGGTTATGTGTATCTTTGACCTTCATCAGGATCTAGAGGTGCAATGATCCTAAGGCCATCACCTTCAAACGTCATTCCTCTTTTCTTAAGTCAACAAACAGTGGAATTATTGAAGGCCTAATCAATTCCTAACAGCGCAGGATAGGGAAAACTATCATCAACTATCTCAATCACCTCGAAGTCCATAAATGTTCTTACCTCATCGATATCCACGGAGACATGTTCCAGCCTACCAAAGGGGCTTACTTCCTGCTGATTAGCCATCCTAAGCCTGATAGGGGAATAAATCAACTTAGGTTTTCCCATCAATGTCCAGGTCTACTTCATCATAAGATTGACCTCCAACCCTAAGTCGAGGACCACATAATCTATTTCATAATCGCCAATTTGAGAATTAAGGTGTAGTTCCTTATTTTTCCTTCTCTTTTTGGATAGTTGATGTACTGCTTTATTCAGTAGAGGATCTATCCTTCCTATCTCATACATTCTAATCAAAGTTTTTAGTTCTTGTATGGATTTTTCATCCTTAATCAAATTAATGCAAGTACATAAGAATTCCATAAGTCTACTTACCTTGTTTCCTTCTCCGGGCGAAGAAGACTGATCAAAGGCCAGGGGCATTCCGCATTCTCTCACTTATGGTTGTGTATTTGTTGAAGAATATTGATCTCTTCCAAACTCTTTTCTTGTCTCTTCAAATGTCTTCTTCTCTTTCTTTGGATCAAACTCCTATATCTTCTCTGCAACTCTTCTAACTCCTAATTCTTCTGTAATCTTCCCTGGAGTCACCCTGTATTCTTCTGTAGCAGTGCCTCCTCTAGAACGAAGAATATGGGATCTGCTCCATGAGGTTCTGTTGATATTAGTTGTACTTGTTGGTTCCCTCCTTGTCTTTCCTGAAGTTTGACTAACAACGCAGGACACTCTTCTATGACATGTTCAAATGAATTGTAGTAACTACAAGTGGTACAAGGGTTATAAAAATCCCTTACCAAGTGACCTGGTTGTGCACAATTATAACAAATGATCTGACCTCAACCTCGACCCATGCCTCCTCCTCATCCTCTTACTCTGAATCCACCATGAGGGTTGAAGTTTCCTCTTCCTGGGGAGTTAAATTGCGTAGTGTTTCCTTCTTGCTGTACTTCTCCTTGAATTCTATATGTGTGTCTTGATCTTTCATAAAAGAGGTCATAATCCCTACAATATTTCTCATCATGCCACATAGATTTACAGAATGTGCAGTAAATATTGGTAGGTGTCTAGACATATTTTTTCATGTAATAACATTCTCCAGGGTGATGTCTATTTCTACATACCTCACACCATGGTAGAGTAACCAGCGTCAAAGGGATTGGAGCTCCAAAAGCCAAGTATTCATGAAATAGAGTATAGTGATCCTTATCGTGACCTTCTAACATGCATCTGATACACCAGATGTCTTCTCTCTTGCCTTGTCCCTTGTCTTTCTTCATATGTTCGACCTGCAAAGATAAGCTAGTAAACTGACTAAAAATTTGACTCATACCTGAAGTGGACTTTGCCATAGGGGTTGATTCTAATTTCATGGCGATCTCCAGTGCCTTAGGTTGCGAAGCGATCTTCTATTGCATCAAAGGTACTCTAATGTGTGGTAGGAGGGAAGCAATGAACCATTATTTGTTTTGTTCATCTAGAATATAAGAACTCAAATGGCCTGTCAAGGTCTTAAACCTCTGATCAAACTCCCAAATAGGTTCAACTACTTTCTTCTTGATTTATTTCAACTCTGTAATGCATTGTGACTCCAACTTGGGTTTCTTGAATTCTGCAATCAATGCAGTCTTGATCTCGTTCGGTGGTTTTGGCTGGACAATTCCTTGGACGAACTTCATGTACCATCTCAGTGCACGATCTCTCAGGGTAGTACTAAACTGAGCTCTCTTAATAGCTTCATCGGTGACATTCTTAATACTCCATACAACTTCGCATAAGAACTGATGTTTATCAAGATCTTCATATCCATCTCCCCTAAAGGTGGGTAAGCTCATCTCATATGCCATAGATATTCCTAGGGTTCCTGAATGAGTATGAAATGAACCACTTGTACTAGTTCTCTGAGTGTTCTAATAACTTAGGCTACTCTGGTTACCTAATGTTGTTAAAACAACAGGAGGCGTAATACCACTTACTTCAATATTTTGCGCAGTTCCTGAAGTTTCTGACTCTTCTTGGAAAGGTTCTTTAGTCTTCCCTTATTCTTCCCTAGTGGACTCTGAATGTTCCTCGTTCAGTAGCTCTTATTCTTCTCCACTGTAGAACCCTTCTTCCTGTGCTGGTGGTTCATGATTCTTCCCGAACAAGTTCACCAGAGGAACTTCTCTGAAGGTTCTCCCACTGTGCATGTGTTCAACCTTTGTGTCATTGTCATTGTCTGAATTCTTGAACATTATCTTTTTCAATTTGACCCACTATTGTATCTTCAAGATGTTCTTCTCATGCAATAGCATCTTGATCCTCAACTTCAAGAAGTGTAAAAATTTTCCTCTAGGTCCCTTAAAGAAATATCTCTCTGCTTGGCTATATGATTCTACTCTATCAATAGAAAACTCAATGATAGACCCTCCAATGGTACTATCAAACCAGTGATCTACTTCTCTTGACATGGCATTATCAATTCTCTTAACCTTCTTGATCAACGTCGACGTCCAAATCACAGGTGGTTTGAGTCTGATCTCAAACTGGGTATCTGCTAATCTGGCTAGCCACTCGTATAGCTCCTTATGAATTCCTCCAAAGAAAATCTCATGTATATTAGTAAAGATATACCTTTCCAACGAGTCTTTTGTACTAATATTAGCGTTCTTATTCTGACCTTCAGCGAAGTCCTTCTCTTGTTCTTCTATCCACATCTGAATCTTTGTCTTCAATGCAAACCACCTTGGCATTCCCTCAAGAAGATCTTGGTCCCGACAACGGAACCATTTGTTGGCACAAGGGCAGACCCAGGGTTCAATTCTAACAGCACACCAACAAGCCCTAACTACTGGCCCTTTGGGCAACACCTGCAAAGAAGATGCAGTCTCACCCAAAGTAGCTATAGGGGGTTGTATTACATAGGTGTCTACAACAAGAGGAAATGCAAAGTGGGACCAGGGAAACACTCTCACACAGATCTAGTTATTATTTATCTTTCTTAAGCCTACTGCGTGACTATATCTCAGATCTAACACAATATTTCATTAATAGGATATCAGTGTTCAGAAGAACACAACAACAGGATATATGTGGTTCACCCTCTCCCTAGGGCTACGTCCATAGAACTGCACTTTATAATATATTATATGAAAGGATACAGTACTATATGCACTCTTAGCTTACATATCTCTCTCTTTCGCTCTCTCCTCTCCCTGTGCACCCAGCTGCAGGGTTGATCTTCGTACCCAGTTGAAGATCTTACAACACAGACTTCTCCCACCAGACAATACTTCTCTCTTAGTAATAACAACAATCACTCATCATACATAATCTCTCTCTCTCATCCCAGGTCCTCTTGACCTTTATTTATACATCACAATGACTCTCGAACATCCTTAGGCCGAAACCCAGGTGTCAAAACCCTAAATACCAAAACACTATGTGTCTAAAACCCTAGGTCAACTTGACCCACGTTTTTCGGGCTTCTCCAGCCTGTCTTTCCTTCCTTCCCGCAAAGTGCTCCAAAGAATCTACCAGTGGAATTTTCCGCTTGTTGAGTTGTCCACGATCCGTATTCCTTGTTGATCTGTCTTCCTCGATCTCCTCATCCAATGCCTTTCTTTCTCTTACTTCTCTCCATCTTTTCTGCTCTTTTGGTCACTTCAACCCAATCTCAATCAACTTGTCTTCCGCGTAGTTCACATTTCTCCTTTTCTTTTGTAATATTCGCTTCCTTCCATACCCAAGGACCAACACTTACTAATCAACTTCAAATTAAAATTGCAACCTAGATCTAGAAAAGGATATTGCATAAAGTAAAGTAAACTAATCTTATTTTAACAATTCAAAATGCAAAAGAGGAAATGATCATAAAACATAAATTAAATCTTGTTTTCTATTTCAGCATATGACAAGAAATTAGATGAGAAAACTAACTAACAACTAGAAAATAAAAACTAAACAACAATTAGATAAGAAAACTGAAAATGAAAACTAAAACTAGCAACTATCCATCCATCGAAACCTTTCCAAAGAAATCATGAACTAAATACCTTGTTTTAACTATGTTTTAAATTCTATTTCAGCATAAAGAAAATCCAACTATCATCTAATTACACACATGGGTTAGTAGCTAAGATTTCAAGCTAGTTCCTACTAATTAAAAAGTCATTGCATATTAACACTAGCCTCCACAATAACCTGCAAAACTAAACTAAAACAATTAAATTATAAAGAACAATTTATATAGTAAATAAGCATAATGAAAACTCATGTACAGGAAATAAATAAAATGATGACTACACTATTCAATTCACAAGCAAACTAATTAGATATTCACCTAGACTGTTGGTGGGCCCCCCAGCAAGTCGTGGCTACTCTTCAAAGACAAACTACGAGCTCAACAACATGAATTCAACATTAAAATAAGAAATGCAGGTTTACACAGTCTTAGCAAAATGTGTCTGAAAATAGAAAAACAGAGATGAACTATATTTTTCTCTCTAACACTATGTGTCTGACCACTGAGGTGGTATTTATAGATTCACAAGCTGAGAGGTCGACCACTGGAAGGGTCGACCTTCTCTAAAAACAACAAATTGCATTCAAAGCATCATAACTGTCGGTGGCTTCAAGAAACAAGGCGAGCCAATAATTTCCCAGCATAACAACCCAAATCGAGTTGTCAAAAGCTCAGTAGTTGGAGGCCACGAGCACAAGAAAAACCCATGTATTTGATTCTCCCATTGTTGGTCGCCAATATGATAACCACCAAATCTCCCATGGTTTTAGTGTAAGATGGAGTGTCGAATAGAGTGTTGGATGGAGTATTGGACTGAGTGTTGGATAGAGTGTTGGATGCAAAAATGAGTTGTGATTTTTCCCTGTGACACACAAACCGTGAATTAGTTTCCTGAAATCGTTAAAACGTGATGAATTACACACAAAACCATCATAAAACATGAATCATGCATACCTGGTATGAATCATGGCGATTTAACACAAAAACTCTTCAAAACGAGAAAATACATATACACATTTGGTCAAAAATGATCCAATCAACATCATTATATTAACCATATCGCAGGCCCAACAATGTGCGCACTAAGATTGGTTGGCACAGAGGTAAGAGAACCTCCAAGTTTTTATGGTTTAAATGATTTAGAATAATTTTTTAGAAGGTTTGTGTTAGAATTTTTGGAAAGTCAGAGATTACCAGTTTTAGATATTGCTTTAAAATCTACACCTGCACATTAGTGGGGTACTCATAAAGAGAATATCAATAAGTGGTATCAATGCAAAAGAATATTGTGCATTAGATTTGGCACAGAATAGGAGAATAAATATTTGGATAGGTATGATGGGATAGGACAACCTAAAGAAAATATAGACATATGCATAACCCAGTGGAGATTGGTACCACCATAGGAGTGGCCACATCACTTCATTCATACATTAGAAGGCATCACTGGGAATTGGTATACAGAATTGGAAATGCGTAGAGAAACTGCAAATTGGGAGAAGATGCAACACAACTTTGTCACTACATTTTTCCTTTGAGCATGATAATCCAATGATGGATACATCACTGAAGTTGGTAAAAGAAAGCATATTTGAAGAACCAAAAATTGAAATTGTAACATCTTATTAGAATCAGAATAGGCAGACAGTCACACAATTGTTACATGTTTACCACGTCGCAGAAGATGACCCAGCAAAAGAAAACCCATGCAATATCAAGATTATAGAATTTGAAGGGGAAAGAGAAGTAGAAGGACCACAACTAGAGTCATAAGATTTTGTTGCACCACTGAAGATAAAGAAGGTAAACATTGGAACAAAAGATAATCCAAAGATTGCAAGTATTGGTGACTATTGGGATAACCAGA